>JANPWX010000360.1:847627-923561 GCA_024734555.1 Trochalopteron elliotii
GTATTGCAACCAGACATTACTCCCTAGATTAGAAAAAAATCATTCAGAAGAATTCCAGCCAAACTCCCGAAATCCCCAGAGAACTTTTTATTTTCCCAGCATTTGACCACTATCTAAAGAAACAACCTTACCAGGTATCTTTCAGAGGACACACTGACCAGGATAAGATCATCACCTATTCGAACTTTTTCTCCTTCTGACCTTTGCTTTGAAGCAGGGTGTATTGTCCACCAGCATGCCTCACCTAAAGGACAGAGGCACTAATCAAGGTTCTACAAAACAGACAACTCCCAAGAAATCTAAGGATCTTCATACAACATTGAAATATCATTATAAAAATTGTCTTATTCACCTTATAAAACCATATCATTTATTTTTTCAATCATTTTCAGTGCTTTTCTTTTTTGCTTGAAACTTTTTGTCAAATAATCTTTGCCATATATGATATTTCCTTTTTTAAGTGCTTTTAAAGGGACTGTTTACAAAGCACTGCTCAGAACTGCTCTTCATTGAAGCCTCTCCTTGCCAGGAAATTGCTTACAGCTACCTTGGTCTTATTTATCACCTTTTGTCTCTTCTTTTGTTTAATGGTCATATTTAATTCACAACCTTCATAACAACATAAATGCAGGACAAACCTGGAAGCAGTTCCACTAGCACTACAGACAACATAATTACAAAATAGCCAAGCCTAAGGGTGACAAGCATAGAACATTTCCTATAAATTAAACATAAGATTCCCAGTTACTCTGCACACACACACATACACACAGAGCCACACACACACAGACATTCTGGGAAGATTACCCAGCTCATTTCACAATTTCACACTCTAAAGAGTGTGAAAGATAAGACCTTGAAGAAAACAAGTTGAATAAAACTTTCTCACCAGACAACAAA
This sequence comes from Trochalopteron elliotii, assembly GCA_024734555.1. Classification (NCBI taxonomy): domain Eukaryota; kingdom Metazoa; phylum Chordata; class Aves; order Passeriformes; family Leiothrichidae; genus Trochalopteron; species Trochalopteron elliotii. The sequence continues at coordinate 848,528 of JANPWX010000360.1, forward strand.
AAGTGGAAAAAAAAAAAAAGGCAAATTTGGTAGAAGCTAAGTACAAAAATTTTTTGATTGATTAAGGTATTTCATGTAAAACCTCCTTAAAACAAAATTCGAAGATTACAAAACTAATTATAGCGAAGACAATAAATAGAAGTTGCACCCATACAAGTGTAAAATGCTAAATCTTCAAAGGGAATAATTTTTAATAGCCAGTGGCTTTTCCCTCTGCTACATGAAGAGATGCAGATGAAACTGATTCATTAGCACAGTTTCATAGGTGAGGGAATAGGGGAAGGGGAAGTGATATTATGGCACTCAGTTTATGAGCTTTACAGACATGCAGTAGTTACCAAACCCCTCTGTGCAGAAGTACAACTAAGCTTTTTTGAATCTTACCTATGTGTACAAGGATAAGGGTTATCTTGTGTTAAGCAGTTAAGCAAATATCAGTTAAACAACTACAGATATTTGTTATAAAACCTCATAGATAGAAGCAGATATACGTACAATAATTCTAAAAAAAAAAAAGCTATAAAATTATAAAAGCAGATTTCACTGAAACTATTTTAGTAGACATTAAACACACATATTCCTTTTATCGCATAAATTCCTTTTCTCAACATGCCTAAAGAAAATGTTGTCCACCAATCAAAGCCAAGTAACAGGCTGCCAATATCTGTCTAAAGCCATCTTCTGTAGGGCTATAAACAACTGAAAGACGAACTTCACTCATCAAAAGGCAAACTTCTCCAAATAGTCACTTGAACAGATTCAAAGATTACAATTTACAAGCATTTTAACACCTACACTGCCTGTGCCTCGCCATCATCAATTAGTCTTTTTGATTTTAATTTATTTTCAAAATAATGAAGAAACAATAGAAAGCACAGGTCTGTATTAACACAATCTGTATTTCTTTATTTGAGCTTTACATTAATGTGGTGTGTATACAGGTACGTAGATTTTCCTTTCAAGATATATGTCTGGGCCTGATTATTACAGAGTCACCTGTTACTTTCTGTTACTCACTGCTTTCAGAAACCATGAGCACTATTTAAAAAGCAGCATGTAAATCTGTTTGTGGCTCTTTGTGACTAAGTTACCTTTAAATTCATTTAATATAGCTTCCAGTGGCAACTCATAATTTATGTGTGTTTTCATGGAAGCACAATTTTTTTTGCTATATTTCCATCAGCAATAATGGTAACGGCAGTACTCCCAGAAATACATTAATTAGATTTTAAATCTTTCTCATAATGTCATGTTTGTGTTGTATCTCTTCCACTTTGTGCCATTATTGGTTTGTCCATATTATATGTATATTTCTATTCAGCTCTTTTAGCAATGTCTTCACTAAATATTTTCTGGTTTCCTGCACTGCAAGTTGTAAACTTCTTTTGTTACTTGGTTACAATATATATTGTGAAGGTACCAGTATATGCCTTTTCTGTATTTTTAAGTGTCAAATAAACCAAAAAAGAACCAAACAAACGCATCAAATTTATTGTATTCAACAGAAATTTTTTACTTTGACCATTATCATGCATTTCATTGCAATTGTGTCAAGTCAGTTTAATTGCAAGTCTCTCTCACATCCTTACACAAAGTCATTTAATGTGCTGAAAGTCATCAGTAGTAACAGTCATTTCTTTCAGTCATGTTATTTCTGATGAACACATAAGGATCCCATTCATAACCTTACTGTTACATTAAACTCAATGCCTCTTCTAAAAACAGAAATGGGTGACTTTTTTCCTTCAAAAATAACTTGCCATACCTGCTGCATTTTCTCGTAGTCCCACATCAAATGCAAGTTTATCTGTCTGGGATCTTGATGATGTTAAACATGTCAAATACTGCAAAATAGTGAAGTTATTGAAAACAAAAACCCAAAAGCATCCATTAACATACATGCCAAATGAATACGTTCACATTACTTCATCTTACTATAATACTTAATTTCTTTTAATGGGTTAAAGATGATATTGCTATTCATATAGATCCTCTTCCTGAACTTAAAACATCAAAATCCTTTTCCACTGAAGCACATTTCCACTTCAGCTGTGCAATTTAGCTTCTACCTTCTGAATTTTCATACAGCTCATCAGATAGGAACAGGCAAACATCTAATTACAGCCCTATCATAAGAAGTTTGATTCATGAAAACATTAAAAAACATACCAAAAGGCAATTATTATACCTGCAACTCTGGTACATCAAGGCAACTACAACTTTCAAGGTTCATAAACATAAGCAACATAGTTGGAAGGTTAATGTAGCATTTTCTAGTACAAGATAAAGGAGGGAAAATGTTTTCCTGACTTCTCATTTCTTCAGCCTTCTATTAGGTGCATATCCAAAACAGCTGAAATTTTTCAGTTGTAGAATATAGTATGAAGAAATTTATACAAGGCAGCCTGAAGACAGCATCTTTGTGGGCATAATTCCTGTAAACTATAGGATGTCAAATGGAGCATCTTATCTTATAAAATACAATGGGGAAAAAATAACATATATCACAACAAACTCATTTGCTGTAGAGATACTTGCTAATGGAAGTATCATTAAAATGGATTCCTTAAGGACCCAGAAATAATCCATGGCCAAAGGAGCTTTTCAGATTCAATTCCGAGTTAGATAAAGAATCTGAATTTAAAAAATCTATTGTGTTGGGACACCTCAAGTTATTAACTTCTTTTTCATCTAGTGCAGTAGATAGCTTGGAAAGAACATTACTCCAAATCTTCATGGTTTTTTATTTTGGTGAAAAGACATTTATTGTTCCTGACACTCATTCTGTGAAGGTTCTGCTGCACTCACCATTTCACTGAAGGAGTGCCGAAGCAGTATCGCGTGGCCGTACAGCAGGGTGCGGTGGCCTCCCCCTTGGGCTGCCTGCAGGACAGGATGGAGGAGGTCAGAACCCCACTGCTCCCAGTGGGCCACCACCAGAACTAGGCAACAACGTGGAGAGCTACAGCAGTTCAAGAAATAAGTGAAAATATTCCAACAAATTATGAAATGTACATAATACCTTTCATAAAATCATAATAATGAAGTAGCTACAGCAATAACCAAATACCTGCCAAAGGAAAAAATGTTGTTCTTTGACAAAGGCTTTTATTGTTACCTATTTTTTATTGTGATTTAGTAAAACACAGCATCTGCAAAACCGTATTTTAAGTTCAGTAAGATACTACTTACCTTTCTTATGAACTTCATGCAAGCATTAAAAAATAATAATAACAAGATAAATATAAATACATACAGAAATTGAATTCTGAAAGAGAAAATAACATACCTACTTCCCAGCATACTTTAAGCATATACTAAGAATATCTACTTGCTAATATTAATCTTTAATGTTTCAGATTTATTAAAGCAACAACATCCATAGTTTCAACCAAGTACAGTTACTAATTTTGAATATGTAAAATTATGACAAGACCAGAGAGAGGTAAAACTGGATTTTCCATTTGCTTCCTTTAGAGGATTTAACATTTAACATCTTTTGAATTCCTTTTGGATGGCATTTAAGGTCAATTCTCATCCTTGGATGAGATTTGGAAGGGAAAATGATAATTAAAGGATACTCCAAGAACTCAAATAATGGCTATACATGTGTAGCCAAATGGTTTTAAACACTGTGAACAATACATAAGTTAAACTACTACCAAGCTTCTTCAAAATGTGTCATTTATTAAAAATGGTTTAAATCCTTCAGGAACTTTTCACTGTTTGGTGAAGAAAACTAGAAAAAACGTAGCAGTGAATATAATACCTCTTTTAGGCATTAATTTTTTTTTTAATGAAAAAGGAAAACCTTGATAGCAAAATCAACTGTAAATACAAACAGGTCATCAAAAGAAAATTACATGTATTCAGTTTGCAACAAATATATGAATACTGAAAACAAGCAGTGAAACACTTCCTGCTATTTTATTACTGAAAGTTTTTAAATTAACCACTTGTAAGCTTAAGGCTGACTTATTAAAAAAAAAATGAAGAAAACAACACAACCAAACCAAAACAACAAAACCTCCAAACTGAATACGCTACAGTCTTCCTCTAGAAAAAATCTGAAACTAGAACTAAATTTATTATGAAAACCAATCATTTTTTATTTCAGCCTTGCTATTAGTATGAACTGCTGTGTTCCTATTACAGCTTCCCCAGTGGATTGTACCTAACTTCAAAATAAATGCAGGACAAGATAATTTCAAAATAAATACAGCACAACAGATGATATTCTTTTTTTTGCTCCTTAAGCAAGAGTGGGATCATTTTTTACTGAAGAGCTTATATGTCCTCTACCCCTCCAATCCCATATAAAATGTTCATATATCATTACTAACCTCAGATTAAATCTTTCAGCTGCAGTTTGGGGTGGATATTTTGGAAATATTAAAAACTGTAATTTCTTAGGAATCCTAGAAATGTTAAAATCAATCTTTTAATTTCCTAAGCCTATGCTTTTATTTCCATCAATATTTCTTCTATAGAATGCAATGAAATTGCAAAAATAAAAAATCACACTTTTTATGCAGAGGAAAACAAAAGGTCAATATTAATGAAGTCTGAAAACAATGTATGCAATGGTTGGTAGTGCAAGATCAGAGGTGATAGAACTCCATCTTTCCCATCTATGAAATAATATGTGCCAGTTAAAGATCTGAAGCACAGAATAAGTCATTATGTTGTAAAATAAGTAAAGCCATAGAGTTTTATCATGCTCTGTTTGTAAGAGAATAAAAGTTCAATTCAGTTCAGTTCAGCTGAAATTGGAGAATTATGGTCAAAGCATCAAATTGATGATGTTTCTGGATTTGTGGATCACAAATATTAAAAGACAGTTGCACCAGCTCTTCACTGCCAAAGAGAAATTAATGTGATTACCGAAGTGGAGCAATAATCTCCCAAGAATACTATGACATCAGGAGTTTCTTCTAGAAATTCCTGGACAAGGAAAGAACTGGGGACAATCTATACTCAGATTTAATGTTCTTTGAGGTCAATTTACTTACCCCTTCACTAGCATTATCCCCTGTGCTGGCCAGCATTTCTTGAAGGGCTCTGACAGATAGTGACTGCTCAAGGACGAAATTACAGACACAAAGGTCTGGAGGGACATACTGCAAAAATAATTTAAACAATGCAACAGATCAGCAGAACAGGTGAAACAGGGTGAAATGTGTGTTTGAACATGCACTTATTTTAATTTTTTAATCTATACTTAATGTCTATTCATTTCTTGAGGTATATACTAATCTCCTGTATGAAAAAAATATAAATCCATTCTTCATAAATTGACAACACAGCAACTTTACTTTCCTTGAGATATATTCCTCACAGTGAAATAAAACTTCTTCAGGTTCAAATGCAAAAACTTTTCCTCTACATATTATTTCTTTCCTATCTTTTAGAATGACACTGTGGATATTGTATTTGTTCTATAATGTCACTGAAAAAACAGAAGAGAAGGTATATCATATCATGTATGAGGCTGATAGAAGATATTTACAGAAGTAACTAGATAGCTGAGATTTAGACTCTTATGACATAATAATATGAACTCTTTCAGGAAATCTTATTTTTTGAATCAATATGTCTCCTGTTTTTGAAATATGAAACTTCACAGCAGACTTTTATTTTTTTTCCAATTTCTTGGCACTGATATGTCCAAAGAAAAATATTTCCAAGAGAAAAAAGTCTCAAGGGAAACCAACAATGTACATAAATACATGGCAGAAAAAAAGCTAAGATCCAGAGACTACACAGTAGAACAAAGCGAAAGGACAAGAGGAAACTGATACAAACTGAACTACAGGAAATACTTTTTAAATATGACTAAACTCTCCTACTTTTACTGGGAGCATGGTAAACAGCAGAACAGGTTGCCTAGAGAGGTTGTAGAGTCTCCACCCTTGGAGATATTCAAACTCTGATTCAAGTGTCCTAAGTAATCTGTTCTGTCTGAAGCTATTCTAAGAGGAGAGTTTGGACTAGGTGACCTTCACCGATTCTTTCCAACCTTAACAGCTCCATGTTCTATGATGCATGACAAAGATCATTGGCTGTGGATGAGCTTTAAAGTGGATGCACTTCTGCTTTTTCAAATCAGAGTGACAAGAAAGAATGAAATTCTGCATAATGTTGCTTTTTAGGGTGGTGAAAAGTGAAGAAATACAAACAATTTAGGAAAATGATGCAGAGAGAACAAAAGAGAGAGAGAGGAGTTCCTCCTCTTTTTGGTTTAACATTCTGCTCTAGTAGAGGTTTACAGTTTCATCTCTCCTTTCTCCTCTCAAGCTCTGCTTATTACCCAGGGGTTTTTGTTCTATTTTTTTTCTTCACATATCTCTAGCTTCTTTTTTCAATTTGCCAGTTTTAATCTCTCAAAATTCTCTTTCAGTTAATCATTCTTGTCCCTGTACACTTAACTTTCTCATTGATAATGAAGTCAGGAGCAACACTTAACACCAGTAACTAACAGGTGACAATGCTTCTAAAATTATCAGTCCAATGTATCAATATATTTATATTTTTTATATATATATATACCTACAGCAGTAACAGAAAAATGGAGGTTTAATGAACTTAAACCTTGATAGCACTCTGGAGACTTTATCTTGAAAATAGGAAGTATTTCAGTCACAGGAATTTTCTTAGTTAAAGAATAGCAGCTTTTGACTGTTCATAAGTGTGCCTCAAGATTTATTTGGAGTCTCTAGGAAATTTTTGTAAACAATTCTAAGATGAAGTTGGGAAGAAAAGCATACATAAGGCCCCTCTAGCATCACATTTAAGAAACCATAATTAAATGTGCTTGTGAATAAGTAGGTTAACATTCACTGATCAGTTACACCAGTTGAGAGTATCAGCTTCTTACTTTAGCTTCTGATGTTGGCTCCAAAAAGCACAGGCGATTCCCAAGTCCCTCAGCTGCCAAGCAAAACTTCCTTTGTTCTTTGTGAATACTGGCAACACACTGAAGTACTACTTCATCATCCTGTCACAACAGAAAGAACAAGAAAAAAATTACTTGGAATTTATGCGTACACTGTAATGTTAGGTAATCCCCCAACATCTGTTGAAAATGAATGCATTATATTTCTATCATATAATGTACATATGTAGAGATTCTTTTGATGTGTACCTATAACAGATCTATAACCATATAAAGATTTCTATATATATTTGTACTGAAGACTTTATCAATATGACAAAGATTGCACGCTGTCTCTAAGGCTTTTACAAGTGTTGTGTCCTTTTGTTTCTTTGGTGTTATAAAACAAACTGTAGGAACACTGTTACTGAGTTTTACTCAGCAGAAGCTTTTTCATTCTTGCAGTAAAAAACCTTTACTCTGATTTTGCAAATAACAGTGCTTTTTGGTAGCAAAGTAAACTACCAACACTATTTCTCAGAATGCAGAATACTAACTTCAAAGTTTTTGTGTAATATAGAAATCTCTGAACAATCAAAGATCCAAGAGGCATTTTTTAAGAGAAAGTTCAAATAAGTCATAAGAACTTGATCCTCAAAAGACATATTCCAATAATAAGAACACTCTGGAAAAGCACTTTTACAAATTGTTGCATAATATAACGCCAAACATATAAAGTGCCAAGCCCTTTTTCACCACTTAATATGTGACACTAAGGCTGATATAGGTGAGCCAAAAGAGATTATTTTTAGTGTTCGGGCTGTGTCAAAGCTACATATAGAATTAAAAATAATTTTATGTTCCAAAACTTGTCCACTAAAACACCACTGAGAGAGTAGCATGTAGAAGCACTTATTTTTATACAGGCATGTAACCGTTCACCAAGACATTGGCTGACAAGTTTTTAAGGGGGTGGAAGCTGATAAAAGAGGAGTGATACGATATGTCACTATCCCCTCCTGCTACAAAGTTACACTGGTGTCAATTATTATTATCAAAGCAGATACACAACAGCCGCCTGTACTGAACGCTGAGATCACTTGAACAATTATGTTCTAAAAGCAGCACAGCTATTTACACTCCTTTTATGCAACTGCAATACTATGACACTACCACAGCTTTGGGCACTGGCAATAAAAGCTGGGAGAAGCAAAGTCATTTTCACCAAAGGAACTAAGTGACACACCCTTTAAAGAGGGAAATTAAAAGCATGTTTTTCATTTGTGTGATTTCACAGACATGTACAAGTTACAGGGTTTTATTTTTAGGTGACCCTTCACTGCCTACTTACTACTAGTTACTTAAATGGTCAACTATTACATTTCAGACTAATCAGCAGTTATAGACAGTATTTCTTATCTTGCTTTGCATGACAATCAATAGAATAATTAAATACTTTTTTGCAAACAATTCTAAAATGTAGCAGTTTGACAGAATTAATTAAGGCTGAAAAATTATCTTTTCTCCTGTTGCTTCTGCTTCTATTTCTACAAAATGCTCTCTGAAATTTTCAGCTTTCAAGTTCTTTAATAAAATCATTTTTTGCTTTTTAATCTTCAGTGTAATAAGTTGCAAAATATTGCCAGTAGAATTAAACATTCACTACATGCCTCCCTTAATGAATTTTTAAAAATGTACATCAGAATCATATCTATTTGGTAGGGAAAAATTATAACATATATAAGATAAAATAAAGATGTTTAAAACATTTTTCATCATCTGGTTCTGGTATCAATATTTGATCGTACATATTTTAGAGCTAAAAATATTAAAATAATAAAACATGAATTTATAAATACCAAGATTTAGAATAAAATTGAGATTTGTAACAGCACGCACTTATCACTACATTAAATTACTTCTATATAATTCAAATTGTATTTATTTTCCCTGCTACACTGAAGTATTCATCATTCCACAGAGGTGTATATATATAGCCTCTATTGTAATTCATATTTCCCTAAAAAATAAAATTATGCCTTCAGACTTTTTACAGGTGCACATCCTATCTTTTATAGGACAAATGGTAACAGCTTCAAACTGAAAGAATGTAGGTTTACATTAGATAAACACTGGCACAGGTTGCCCAGAGAAATTGTGGATGCCCCATCCCTGGGTGTGTTCAAGGCCAGGTTGGACGGGGCTCTGATTAATCTGGTCTAGTGGAAGGTTTCCCCATCTGTGGCACTGGGGTGGAACTGGGTGGTCTTAAACATCTCGTCCAACCCAAGCTGTTATATGATTCTATGAACATACGTAAAACTTACTTAAAATGAGAATTAATCAAGTAAATGAACATTTTCTTTTTAAATCCACACGTATAAAAGGCCGAGAGTTCCTAATAGAAGGAAAATAGTATTTTAATATTCTAGAATTCAGAAAAATAAGCACTTAGAATTTATATTGGTATTAGAAAAACTTTATCAATCATTAAGTGCAGCAATCCCAAAATACAAGCACAGAATGCCTTAGGAAATGTATGCAGCATTCAACACTGATGTTTTATGTTATTCTCCTAAATGGCCAATGTGCCCTTTTCTTTGTGCTACAACACTTAACAAGCTGGGTATTTGCTATGTAGGATAAAGAACGTCAATAATTTTTTTTTTAAGTGGCAAGAATATTATAATATATGGCATTTCAGAATGCTTTGCAGCAAAGTTTTAAAAAGTTCTTTCATGACTGAGCATAAAGAATTGGCAAAGCCTATACACTCTGCAAATGAGACAATTATTCCCTGTTAAGGTGATTCAGTTTTAACGTATTCTCACTGAAAAAATATCATTCTGGCTGAGGTCTGTAATTGCTTTTCTGGCCTGAAGATTCTAATAGAAATGAGTTTTATGGAGTTGCTATGCTATCATGAAAATGCAGACAATGTCTCAGCAGTAGCTTGTTTTCAGCACCTAGTTTGTGAACCATGAATTCAAAACATTTAAATGGTTTTGATTCAGTAAGTGTTGAAAATGAAATTTTTCTCATTTAGCAGCTCTGAAATTTCCATGTTCTAGTCCATTTATTTTGGGGGATTGGGGTTTGGGGTTTTTGTGGGGGATTTTTATGGGAGTTTTGTTGTTTGGTTTGTTTGCTTGTTTGTTTTGGTTGGTTGGTGGGTTGGTTGGTTGGTTGGTTGGTTGGTTGGTTGGTTGGTTGGTTTTTAAAAATACAGGCTTAGAGTGCACAGAATCACAGGCAGGAAAGGATATCCATAAACAATGGTCCACTATTGATGGGTGTTTGCACAAGAAACTGCTTTTGCTATTCTTCCTCAAAAAGTACACACATCCTAAGCATCATTTACTAATAACTGGTTTCCACCAGTGGCATCAAGTTAACCATGAGATACATTCTAGACTACCATCATTCTATCTATTCACAAACACAGATGCATAGCAGTTCTTAACTTTTTTATTCTGAATGAAGGGCAAACGGAAGTTCTTCCTTTCTGTACAGAAATCTCTTACTTGGTTAAGATTCGTCTCTCAGCATTTTAGGAAAAAGACACACACAAAGTAATTCCATCCCAAATCTAAGAAGGTTTAGACAACAAAACATGTTGAAATTGCTAAAATATATTTCAGATGGTCTGAAACACTGCAGAATTTACTTAGTATCATGTAGATAATGTGTCATAATACCATCCGTTGTCCACTTGTGTATTCATCCTGCATAACTTTTTCAAAAACGAAAAAGACAGTTTGGGGGATCTGGGTTTTTTTTGAAAGTAGGTAACCACATAACTTTGGGTACTGCTAAAGTAAATTTCTACTTGCTTTGGCCAGAGCTGAAGCTGTATTACAAATTTGACTATATAGTAATATCTATATACTCTCAGAAACAAAGGCATTTTTTAAACAGTTACAAATTCAATATGCTCTAATTTTAAGAATGAACAAGTTACCAAAATAGAAATTGACTCTACACAAAAGTATGTCTTTTGTGAATACATTAAATATTTTTTTTTAACAGGAAACTTTTATTCCTAGCCTACAGCAATACAGAATTAAGCATGATACTATATAACTTTAAAAATGAATTTTTAAAGAACCACAGTCCAGTAGTTCATTACGAAATACTATTTTGTCTTGATGTTCAGGCTGCCTTCATCCTCAGGTTTCATAATATAAAGGTGAACTTAAACTGAGCTTCCTGTGACAAAATAATAAGTCAAAAATAAGCAAAATTGATTTTTATTACTCCTTTACTTGACTTGCAAAGGAATTCAATGATCAAGGTGAATTAATGTATTGTTGACATGACCTTGCTCCTGCACAGTTCACTAGTTTTTCAATGCAGAATTTGAGAATAAGGAAATTCCAACAGTTAGTTAAGTTCCTTCTTCATTTATGTTGCATATATATTCCATAATTTAGACCTGTAGTGATTTATACAGTACACATAAATCTGTATAGCGGTTGTATTCAAAAATAGACACACTTCAATATATTTCACATTATCAAGCACAGAACCATGAATACACTAAATATATACATGCATATGTTGCTGGAAAATGATACCCTAGATTTAGTTTGCTACCTACTGAGTCAGCATCTACCTAATCTCAATAATACTCAGTGCTGAAATAAACTGATAAAATAAAATTGACATGACATTGAGAATTATCAGTTCTAGATAATTAATCAACTTTGTTATACTACAAGAAGAAAGAGTTTTCTCAAAAAAATTACATATTTTGCCTAGAATTTACTTACAGCTGCAACAGACATTCAGGTAGGCACTTTCACAGGGATGACTAACTTAAATGCAAAGTGATACAGACTTGTTTAAAAGTACATTCTTCTGTAAAACCATGGAAAAGTTTTATTTGATAATACATCCCTTTCATCAAGAAATATATACCTTTAAAAAAAAAGCCAACACGTGTCTATTAAACAAAGAAACTCAGAATTCCTGGGTTTTTATGGTAAAACAAGCAGGCATATCAAGTTGATGGTCTATACAGGCCTGATTAATGTGAGACAGTTACTGATTATAGATCACTGCTGCAAATAAATGAACTAAGTAAAAATCCATAGCCACCTTCACTCTTTGATAGACAACATTCTACCCACATCTCTTCCTCTATCACAAAGCGCAGGATGTAAATAAACATCTTGATAGCATTTGAACACTAGCTACAAAATTATTCTTCTACAGGACTACATTTCTTTAGAGTTTTCTGGAATAATCTCAGAAAACAAGTAAAGTTCACCAGAAATTGCAATCTACAGTGGCTGCATTTTCCTTTACAAAATAAGGAACTACATGCAGAGATAACACTCTTCTATCCAAAGATGGATTTGGTAAATTCGTTTGCACCCACCAGTTCATTGTTATTGCTGAGCAGGGCTTACACAGAGCCAAGGCCTTTTCTGCTTTTCCTAAGGCCATGCTGGTGAGGAAGCTGCGGGTACATGGGAGGATGGGAGGGGACACAGCCAGGGCAGGTGACCCCAACTGACCAAAGGGACATTCCAGACCATGTGACATCATGGTCAGCATATACATATATTTCACTCAGAGGAAATAATTGGTTTTTAATTCTATTGTTTATGTCTAGAATAATTTTATAAACAGTTTAAGTCTTATTCTCAAAAAAATACTGGATCATAGCCAGTTTGTACAAAAAAAAGGAAGATCATATAGTCAATATCTACCTACATCATGAACAAATCAGCAGCTTTAATAAAAGCTGTGTGTTAGGTCATTGAATTTCTAGACAATGTTTTGTGGAAAGCAAGTCTAAATCACCAGATAACAGTGAAAATATAGAATTAAGTAAGTAGTCAAAGTGATTTTTCACTTGATCTGAATTTTTGGGTTTTTTTTGGTAGAGTTATACATCTCTGTGCTGTAGTCAAATATTACACCTGGTATAAGGCTGATGATGTATATGAAATATTTGTCACACTCATTCCCCGGTTTGCTGCATTAAAGAAGGTAATTGAAGAAAGATGACTCAAATTAGCAAGCTGATGAAGCGTACCAAGACTTCCTAAATACTAGTAAAAATATAAAGTGAGTTAACAATGTATTTCTGATGTATAAATCCATTTAAATAATCCATTTTTAAAAGAGTCCATAATTTACCTAGTTTTCAGCTTCTTAATAGATATAGTAATTTATTCCACTAATTCTAAAACAGAAGCTCCATAAAACACCATTTTAAAGGATTCCACTACTTCCACATTTGAAAAGAACAGACCTTTTCAAACCTATAAACTCATACATCATTATTGGGATTTATTGCTTCAGTTATTGTTACTGCAACACTTAGCAAATTTGTATTTTTTCTCCCTTTTACATTGTAAAAATTACTTTCATAAAACAGATACAGAAAATAGCTCTGGAATGGCTTATTATTTCTGCTACTGCTCTGCTACTTCAGATGAAGGATGTGGAAAAATTCTGGCTGCTGAATTTATTATTTACCAAGGCAACACAGTCTTAACTATTTAGACTTCCTAATTAAGTTCATAAAAATTAAAAGCTTCTTTGATTAAATATTACTTGGGTTGTTTTGGGTTTGAGACTATGATCCTGAAAAATAATTTAATGTATTCATTTGCCATTTAGCTAGAACAATTCAGTTTGTTTAGGTTCCTGTACTGCAAAAATAGAGTAATTTTCCTGCAATTAAGAACAATTGTGTATCACATGTCCATGCAGACGACAGATTCAGAGCAAAGTACATAGCTACATTAGAAGTCTTGCTTCTTGGTCACATCACTTTTCCTCTGCCAAATAACTGAGGTATAACCCTCAACAAAAATTCCTCGGGGGAAATTTCCAAAAACTGCTCTGCATTAATCTTTATTTATTTACTAAGGCAATTCCATTCTTAATAAAGAAAGCATTTGTTCATTGTTACACGATGACTGACACTCATGTATAGTACAAGGTACAGATTTGACTAACTGAAGTTTTGAATATTTTGGATTTTGTTCTTGTTGAAAGACATTTCTCACTTGAAAAATAATTTTTATTACAGGTACAAAGCTAGTGTATGAGATGGATATTTCATTTTGCCTACTCTTTTCAAGATAAAAAGCAACTTCTTCTTTTTTTGACTAGTCATGAGAATAAAAACCCAGGAAACCAAGTAAAACCTCAAAAAACACATTTAAGTTGCAAAAAAGACCCAAACCCATACCACATAGAAACAAAGAAACCAAACAAAAATTAACTACACCCTAGCAGGCTTACACACTTTTCTGTAGTTACTATAAATGCAATCTAGCAGGTCTTTACTGATGACTCAACATTGATCAGCAGTCCCCAAATATTGCTACAGATGTCTGTGGAATCCTGAGGTTCACTGAATAGTGGGTAGCTATCAGAAGCAGCTTTACCTTACCAATCACATGGGGAAAGGTATCTACAGACATGGTGCCCCGGTTTAGGGCAAATTTGGGAGAAAACCCCTGAACAGGGTCCCTCTGGGGAGAAAACCCAAACAGCCCCTCTCCCCAGCCGGTCCAGGAAAAGAACTTCCTCAGAGAAAAGTGGAAATAATTATTTATTTAACGAAGTGCCCACAAGCATAAAGAATGAATAATATGAAACAATAAAACCTCTTGTTCTGGAGTGAGATGGCAAATTGAGAAAGTCTTTGCTGTGGATGTAGCTCGGCTTGGTCAGTCCCTTATTCGTCCCTCTGGAGGTCCAGGCCCCAGCAGGCCACAGGTGTGAGCTCCTGGCGCTCCTCTGGGTTTTTTCAGTCCAGATCAGGTTTAAACAGTCCCAAGTAAAGAAAAAAACAGTCCAGGGAAATTCTCTGCCTCAGCTAGCTAAACTAACTAAAAGCAAAAAAGATTTCTGTCCCACTGCTGCCCATGCCTCAGCTGAACAACACCGGCCCGAGAAAAAATGCAGAGGAGTGAACGCTGTTTTTCAAAACAAACTGTGTGCTGCTTCTTTCCCTGCTTCGCTCTCAAAATCAGCCTCAAAGGTACAGAACTCAATATACAGCACACACCGAACAGACTACTGGGGATACAAGCCTCATAAAGTCACCCTAGGACACACAGTTATGTGAAGGAGCAGGAACAATCACCCTCTGTACATTTTGAAAGAGATGACAACTTGCGAACCTCCTCTTTGGACATAAACTAAGGATGAACATAAGGAAAGAGAGTGTATTGTATCTTCCAGGACAGTTCTGTTGTGTATTCTTTTACTCACTTTTCTTCTTCAGATCAAAACAATGACAAGTCACCCAGTTCTTCAACAACTCAAATCCCTCTTCTTAGGTTAATTTGAGTAATATGAACTTTAATCCTATGCTTCCTTATAAAATTAGAAACAAACCGAACAAAGAGGCATTATGCAATACATATGATCCATGTTGAAGCTGTGTGAACATTTAAAAAGTTCTGAAATTTAAATAATTATTTTCAAACTTATGTTTGGACACAAATATTTGTCCTAATTCAAATACTCTTATAAGTAACTTTATACTTCTATTCAACTTAAAAGGCTGTGTAACAGGTACTCACATTACCATATTCTATTCAGTATTTTCATGTTTAAGAATTTCAATCATATTGTCAGGCAGCAGAAGAAAAAAACCTGTGCCTGCTCATCAAAAAATACATAAATCACAAATTATAATAATGCGAAGAAATTTAAAGAAAATGTAAACTGCTAAGAAAAATAAGTTTTCAGGACAAATTTAATTATTACATTTTTTCAAAAAAAGCGACTCAAACTACACTTCCAGTCATTAAACCATTTTTATTGTTTTTTCTCTTACATACATGCCAGCAAAGCAAATGTTTCCTGCTTACAGAACTACCAATTTTGCCTCACAGCAGTTACATTCTGCCATTCTGCCAAACAGACAGGAACCTTCTGTATATCTCTTGAGAGCACTCCTTTTCCCCACACTATCCATTTATAATAGTGAAGATAAAATTTTTCAATAAATACTAACACACTTGCTTCATAAATTAATACTAGAAATATTGTTTACTAGGCATATATCCAAAGATAACCTAAAGCAAGGTTTAATATCAGAGTCAGCTTATGAACCAAAGAAAGGTTCATAAAAGATTCAAGTTACATTTTTCACTTCTGTAATTAGAAAAGCTTATACAGGTCTGCTGCAATATGATAAAATTCATTAGATTTTAGAACTCCACACAGAAGTGCATACTGCACGAATATTTTGGTTTCAAAATACAGACATCACAGTCATGTAATTGAATCGAGAAGAGGTCACATGAATATATCATCTTAGGCTTTGCTTTAAATGTCTATAAATAAATATTCTTGCAAGCAGTATGTGTTAACATCTAAAACAAAGGTGTACTTAGACACTTCATATTGTAAATCACCACAAAACCCATAAAAAATGTAGGAAACCAATATCCAGAGCAGATCTTAAATCAATGGTGGTCATGGTGAGGGAGAGTCTCAGGAGATTTAGCTTTACTTCCAGTACTTGCTATTGGTTGTTTTCAACATCTTTTTATAAATAAAAGCCTTTATTCTTTGTAGTAACATACCAAGACAGGGTCTGTCTGGGGCCTGCCTTCTCCCAGTGAGCATACAAATTTCTCCCAGTAACCACAGCCTGTTCACTGCAAATGGATCCTTATGATGACAGCAGAGCTCTTTGATGGAAATTCACACAGCACCCTCTGACAGTTCTCAGAATATTTTAAAAATAGAGTTGGGGTTTCCGTTCTCAGTCTACTCCTTCAACAGTGGCTGGACCAAAGCCTAAGCATAACTCTGGAACATACTCCCATATCTTATATCAAGCCATCAGCAAGGCAGAATAAGCAAATATACAGCAATAAAACACACAAAAAAGAAACCAAATAAAAACAAAACAACAAAACTCTCTGAATAAAAAGTCAAGTAGTGTAATACTGACCATTTTGCTTCTTTTTTTTTTCAATCCAAATCCAGGTGGTATAGTTGCCACAGAAGCATTTAGATAGTTTGCTGCCCTTTGTATCACAGCTTTCTCCACCTCTCCCTTTATGCAGTTCTTTGTGGAAATGAGATAGCATGAGAGAGTGACCACAAAGGGACATCCACATCATATACCAAGACCAAGTCTAATATCCAAAATATTTATCTATCATCTATCATTAAAGCTGAGTACTAAATATTTTTTAAAAATCACTCCTTCGATTGCAAACTCTAATGCACAAGAAAATGAAGACTTATTAATAAAGCTGGGGAAAACTAGCTGTGCAGACCAGGTTGGTGTACCTCAGGAAAATTAAATATGTCCAAATTAAATATCAGACAGAGCCCTGTCTTTCTTTAAGGAAGTGTTCTTGTTTCATTATGGGTAGAGTTAATCTTCTTCGCAGTGGCTAGTACAGGACTAGGTTTTGGGTTTGTGCTGAACAGAGAGTAAATACCATAGAGATGTTTCTGTTATTGCTGAACAGGGCTTACACAGAGCCAAGACATTTTCTGCTTTTCCTAAGGCCATGCTGGTGATGAAGCCGAGGGTGCATGGGAGGCTGGGATGGGACACAGCCAGGGCAGGTGACCCCAACTGACCAAAGGGACATTCCAGACCATGTGACATCATGGTCAGTATATAAAGTGGGGGGAAAAAGGAGAAATGGGGGGACATTTGGAGTGATGGTGTTTGTCTTCCCAAGTCACCATTACAGATGATGGGGCCCAGCTCCTCTGGAGATGGCTGAACACCTGCCCGCCCATGGGAAGCACTGAATTCATTCCTTGTTTTGCTTTGCTGGTGTGCACAGCTTTTGCTTTCCCTATTAAACTGTCTTTGTCTCAATCCAGGGGTTTTCTGGATTTTACCCTTCTGATTTTACCCTTCTGATTCTCCCCCTGATTCCAGTGGTGGGGGAGTGAGCAAGTGGCTGCATGGGACTTCACTGCTGGCTGGGGTTCAATCATGACAGAAACAAAGTGACAATAAGTATACACGTTAATTAACAGAATGGCAGATTGACTAAAAGCATCAAGACATACACCATGTTGATCAAGGAACTGGAATTATCCTAGAAAGGTGTACCTTCCCTAAGTACCTCATCATTACTTACTGAATGGACACATTAGAGCAGGTCCCAAGGAGGGCTGTGAAACAGTCAGAGGTTTGGAGCAGCTCTCTCGTCTAGAAAGTCTGAGAGGGTGGGAACAATTCATCAAGAAGGCTGAGAGAGCTGGAGTTTTTCATCCTGGAGAAGAGAAGGCTTCAGGGAGATCTCAATGAAACATTTCAATGCTTAAGGGAACTTACAAGAAAGATGAAGAGAGACTTTTTACCAGGACTTGTAAGGACAGGATAAGGAACAGCAGTTTTAAGCTAAGGGAGTGTAGACTCAGATTGGGCTCAAGAAAGAACTGTTTTAGAATGAGAGTGATAAGACACCAGAACACGTTGTCCAGAAAAGCTGTGGATGTCCCATCACTGGAACAGGTCTCTGAGCAACCTGATCCAGTGAAAAATGTCCCTGCCCATGGCAGGGGCTAGAGTAGATGATCTTTAAAGTTCCCTTCGGACCCAAACCATTCTATGATTCTATGGGTTGTGGTGTCAGTACTGGCATGCTTTGCAACTCTCACATTCATAACCTCTAGCAAAGGTTATATAAGCAAATGAAGAAATATACTAGGTACATTAGGAAAGGAAGGTGTTATAGCTCATTTTAATGGAGCATCTTTTTGGACAGAGAAATTAATGTAAGATACATTATTGTGTATATACATAGTTGCATATATTTTGCTTATTCTATCCATTTCTTGTACATCTGGTGCAAGTGAAGCAGGCTAACCTGTTAGCAACAGGAAGATATAACATAGGATACCCACTACAACAAATTCACAACGAATTTGTTCTAATTTCAGAAATTAACTGCTAACTGAAGTTCACAAGTGTAAGAGATTTTGACATAATAAACTCAATCTGCAGGGTTTAGCTTAGAAATTTTTACTGTTTGAAAGATGACCGTCAATGGAATAGCCAGTGTCTTGTCTCAATTACAGATGAACCAATTTAAAAAACTTGACACCTGACAGCAAGAAGGAATCCAAATAGAAGCTGTCAGCCTTTTGGAATCTTAGGGCATGACCACTACCAGATTAGTAAAGATACCAACAACAACAAACATTTAGATCATATCTATTTCAAAATGAGTATGGGCATGCACTGTATTTAGCATATTCTTTAAATCTTGTATTCTGTATATGACTAGTCTCTCTGAACTATTAACTGTAAATATTTCAGATATTAATTAAATACCACACTGTGTATTTCTATTTTTTCTCCCTTTTACATTGTAAAAATTTGTTAAAGATTTGTTAAAAATGTAAGATTTCCCTTACATCTTTGTTAAAGATGTAAGGGAACACACTTTGTTAAAGATGTAAGATTTCCCCTTAGGACTAATATTTTTAACTAGGAAACTTAAATGCTGACTTTAAAGCAAAAATCAAATGGATTTTCTTACAGAACCCAATACCAGGATTTTAAACATGGTCTATGTCAACTGTTAACAAAAGGGATACTTAGTGTACATCTTTGAAAAGTAGGGACATACAATTAGACAAAAAATTATTTACCTTTAACGTTTGGAATTCAAAACAAATTGGAAAAGGTCCTAAAAAAAGATTAAACAAAGCAGAATTTGCTCAGTCACTGTATGAAGTTGTAAGCTAGCTGCTTTCTACATGAAGATAGGAGAAACCTTTACAGACAGTTTTTTTTAAAAATAGTATTCTCAGAGGAGATTTTACAATGTCACAGTGACCTGAATTTAAGTCTTATCCTTGTCAGGTGTAGGCAGCAGAACCACAGATAATCAGACAGTAGCATTTATACACATACAGAGAGTCTGCACAACCCAGGACTCTGCACCAGGTCTCACAACCAGAGTGAGTCTGTTTAAAGCAAATAAATACTTACATGCTACTTATTCAGATTTTAAAATGAAGGAAAAATAACAACAACAACATGAGAGCTGGAATGTTGCCATATAATTTTTTGCCAATGATCCAAAGATGATATGACATCAGTTATTAGATAAGATAGGTCTGAAGCAGAAATGCAAGGTACCACAGGGTCTAGAATTGTTAAATGTCTCTTTGTAACTATTTTATATCTTGGGGAAGACAATGACAGGTTTTAAAGAGATTTTAATCAAGAAACCAGAGGTTTAGATTAAAGCTGAGGGTTCTTCCCCAAGCCTTGTCCCAGCCAATATCTTGTCTATAGACAAGATATAAATATGGCTGTGAACACATAGCTGATGAGGTGAAAGGCAAACATGGATTGATAAGGATGGGAGAGCTATGAAACAGGTTCAAATTTATGTGTACATGGGGGATCAGAAATTGTACAAAGAAAGAATTCTAAACTAAGTACAATACCTGTAGTTACCCTGTACTAGAAAATATACAGATATGATAATGTATATTTGATCATTCAGTCAATATAGAGATATATTAAAGGGTGTAGAGGACACTGAAAATCTTTTACATGCAGTGCTGTTCCTCAAACAATTAAGTAAACTTCTCTGATAATATCCTTATTGAGAAAATGTCAGAACAGTGCGCCATCATATATGTGGTGGTATATATTACCTAGACAAAAAGAATTCTGAGCATAATTTTTAAAATTTACTAGAAATTTATATTTATATATATATGTGTGTGTGTGTGTGTGTATGATTCAGCATCCATCACAATTACTTTCCCAACGTTAAACCACAGAATTAAAGAAACTTTATATAGCTATAGTGCCTACAAATTATTTTAAAATAAGCTTGATATGAGGATATCCTTTGAAATCCAGCTGTATCTTCCATTTCTTAATCCATAGTTCATTATGCTGATACTGCACTATGTATATGCACACACCTGTTAGTTTGTTGTGCTTTTTCTATCAGTAAAACTTTTTAAAGAAGTCTGCTAAGAGGAATTACATTCCTATTTCAACAAAAAATTCTGAAGTCCGTAAATTACTGTCATGTGTATTTGACCTTAACTATCCACTACAATCCTGAATTATGATTCCTGAAATTTAATTCAAAAGTGAACTCTCTGATATTTTTGGAAATTCTTTTAAACAAAAACGTCGCTTTTAAACAAAAACCTCAGTAATCATCCACATCTGTTGAAGTTCAAAAGAGAAAAGGCATCAGATGGAGGGAAAATTACAACAGAAATCTCTCAAACAGGATTTGAAAAACACAGCAGATACTTTAACAGCCTTCATACAAAATACATGGGAAAAAAAAAAAAAGACTGAATAAAGTAGAAGAGCTAGCATATTATTTAAGTACATTCAAATTTAAGTACATTCAACTGCCGTCCATTCCATGTCAGGCATTCACACATATTAAAAAAGCTGGGCTATAGAAAGTGAAATACTCGAGTTTTAGACAAGAACTGGCAGGGACAGGATATTGAAAGAGCATAAATGAGTTATATCTATCAACTATACCCTCCAAAATAAAATATTCAAACCACCAACATGCAGCTGCATGGCAGTTTTCCCTGCATAGTGGTTTAAGTCTTACAATTATTGCTACTCCAGTAGGAGATACCTACAAATCTGCAAGTGGTAGAAATGTCCTAAAAAGGTGACAGATCAGTTACCATCCTCTAGCAAACTCAGTGGGAATATGTGAACTAACTACATGTTCAGTCACTGATGTAATTACACTGGATCGATAATTGAGGGCAAGTACAATTGCTGGAAATAGAATGATTTCTACAAAATTAGGGAAAATATTTCTCAGTGTCTACTAATTGATGTTACAAAGTGTAATAAAGACATATTAGTTTGCTTTGTGCTTTTTTCATAAATTAGATGGTGCTAAAGGAAAGGGGACTTTTGCAATTGAGTTGATTTCTATAGAGGTCAGTATCACTGTATTCCCCACTGCTCCTGTCCCAGATAAGATGTTAGCAGTGCTTGCTTACTTACAAATGACTTCATAAGGTTCACTTAAGAATTCTGTAATACCTGTTCTACCAAAAATCAGCCAACACATTCACTAGTAGATTAGAGCCAAACCTTGATATGCTTTCAGCAGAGAAGTTCATAAAGTTTAAATGTTTAATAATCACTTACATACTTTGCACTTTACAAATTCATATCAAATTATGTTCACCAGCCAGCCACACCAAGAAGCAAAGGATACCCAACACTCTTGTCACCAGGCAGCAGGAGGGGACCTAAGAGATGAGGGGAATGGAGCCAGGTCTCTCCTCAAGGCAGGAGGTGAATCCCCTCCCAGCCTACCTCATCTTCCCAGGCGCCCTTATACAATAGGAATGAGGCTCTGGAAGTGAGGGTCAGGCACATGGCAACATGGACTAAGATTCACAGGCTGGGAATTGTCCAGGGTGAATTAGTCTACCTGACACACCATGATTGCTTCAGTTATGGAAAAAAAGGCATCCATGACTCCCTTCTGAGAGAAACAGAGGGATCACTATGCTGACCCGACCCAAACTATAGAGAAGTCTGCTGCCTCCTCGGGGTCCAGGTTGGAGATGTAACCAAGAAACTCTCCAGCCTGGAGAGTTCTTTTTATAATGATCTTTGATTATTATCCATTACTCTTTTTCAGACAAGCAGAGATGAAGTCCCAAGAAGTCAGAGGAATATCAAGAGGGATCTCACCGCTTTAGGATAACTTGTTGAGGGATCTGGAGCACAAGTAGTGTTCTCTATTCTGGCAGTTGCAGGGGAAGGTGGGAGTAGAAAAATCACACTGATGAATAACTGCTCTGAGCCTGGTGTTACCAGCAGGATTTTGTGGTTTTTCATCACAGATCAGTTTACAAAACACCAAGACTGTTGACAACAGATGGGGCACACCTGTCCCAAAGCAGAAAAAAGATCTTCACATAGGGCTCACTAAAAGAGCTTTGAATTAGATTTGATGGGGGAAAGGGATAAAACCAGGCTTGCTAGAGATAAGCCTGGGGGTGGCACATCAGGGACTTTATCACTTTCTACAACTACCTGAAAGAGATTACAGCCTGGTGGGTGCCAGCATCTTCTCACAGATAACAAGGAAAGGATGAAAGGAAATGGTCTGAAGTTGCAACAGAGGTTTAGATTGGATCTTAGAAAAATCTTCACTGAAAGGACAGTAAGGCATTGGAATATGCTGCCCAGGAAAGTGGTGGAATCACCATCTCCAGGTTCAATGCGGCACTTGGGGACATTATTTAGTGTTGAACAATGTGGTGCTAGGTTAACAGTTGAACTCAGTGATCTTAAAGGTTTTTTCCAACCTTAAAAATTCTATTTCTATCCTGAGTTGGATAGAGACTTTAGAGACTACCCCTTTAGTTCTACCCCTATGCCCGAAGTAGAGTCAACAGTAATGAGGTGCTCAGAACCATATCCGGTTAGGTTTCAAATATGCCCTAAGACAGAGACTTCTGAGCCTTTCTGGACTACCTGTTCCAGTGTCTGACAATCCCCAAAATAGGAAAAAAATAATTTGTTTTCAGGACCAGGATTGAAGTTTGTTAGTGAAACTCTCTAGACTCAAAAGCACACAAAAATTTGCAGTTCCCTCAATTATCAGCCCAGGCCCTCTGCCTAACACCTGGGCCTCTTACTTGCCAGCTTGAAGTTTGCTTTTCAAATCACACACATGGCCCTCACACTCCAGGTTAAGGAAAAATGCAAATTCCAGTGTCACCCCCAGCTGTTGCTTAGGCACATGGGTCCTATGAACCCTGGTTCCTACTCCAGCTACTCACACTAAGACCCTTACTTGGTTTCACCCAGATCCTTACAACTTGGACCTAGGACTGATGACCCATGGTTCTTCAGCAGCAGTTGATGCTGAAATTTGCTTGCTCTGGATGCTGGTACAGAAAATGTGTGTCCATTCACCCAAAGTCTGATTCCAGTTCCTGCCTCAAATTCACTCACTCCAGTTCACTCAGTAGCTGTCAATCCTTCTAAGACCCATGGAGCCCAGAGCCACTGATGGAGATGCTCTTGCTCCAGTTGTGGCACCACATACACAGGGACTGCTTCTTCTGAGGTCTGATTCCAGTTGCTGGCTCCAAATTCACTTCTGGTTTCCCTGGTTGCAGCATCACTCCTTATAGCACTCATGCACAGGGAAAATAGTGAGTATTACACAGGAAGATAAACTGCTGTGATCAGGCATAGGGCTGCCAGGCAAGCACACTGACTGGGCACTGTTTATGCAAAACCAGCCATTTTTGTAGCTCCATCTGTCAATCCCCTAGCATCACTTTACTCTTCCCCACTCCCTTTTCACTAAATAGCTCTTCCTAAATTTTGCAGAGTCTTACAGATTACCTTCAAATATTTTAAAAACCTTCATATTTGCTGCCTTATCAGTTCCAAAGTCCAGATGGGTCCTCTCCAAATGCTGCCTGTGTGTTCATAATGGCCCATCAATTAACAGCTGAAGAGACCTGGCCTTTGCCATTGTCTCCATTTTCCTCTGTCTACAATGGTTGTATCTCTGTGTGGTTTTGTTTATCTAGCAATCCCATCCACTTCATCCTTTCTTCTCCACTTAGACCTTGTTTTAAGAATAAAAGGAAAAACATTCAGGAAAGTTTTAGTGCTGCTTCTGCAAGGATGTTATTGGGGGAAAGAACCTATAAAATGCTTGAACTTTGTAACTTCAAAACCAGCAAAAACAGGTGGCCTGCTTGCAGAGCACTTTATATAGCAGAAAAAGGCAAAGGCTTTTGTTAGATTGGCACGTCCCAAGATGTATTGAATGCTCATGGGTTTTTTTAATTCTACACCACTGTAAACACCTGGTTCAACTGATTGCCAATGCAAATACAGCACACAGATGTAAGCAAGGAAACAGAAGAAATTCTTATTTCTGGTATCCTGTTTCAAATACAGACACTCTTGCAGAGTAACAAATTTTCTTTCTCAAGTTTACGAGTTACTGTGTGCCTCAACTTTCAAAATTCATGATCATACTGCTTCCATGAAACCCTACTTATCACTAAGAGCTAAATTAGATTTTCTTATCATGAATACTGAGGCCGATTTTATGCTTGCACATATGCTAAGTTGGATTCATCTCTCTCTTGACATATGAAGAAAAAGGAAATTACAAAGTTACAAAATCTATCACCACTTCAAACTGCCTTACAGGGAAATTGTTATATTCCCACTGTGAGTTTCTGCTACAGAAATTACTGCCTGACATCCATTATTTCAAAATGTTCATGTCTACAAAACTCATCTGGGGAAAGAAAATTACTAGAGATATGAATATTCAAGTATTCTGAGACTCTTTTGTTTCTTTTTTATTTTCCCCAAATCTAGAACCACATTTTTCTTCACACAAAACTTAAAACTTTCTGTTAATCTAAACCTGCAAAGTATAACCAGCAATACCTCTCATTCTATTTTTATTACCACTGGGTAGATCAATGATCTAAGTTACATCAATTCCACTTACACTTCAAACAGAAGTATCAGTGAGATAGGAAGAGATTTAGAGTGCATCTGCTAGACATTCTCTTCATTGTGAGTTACACAAGAAAAACAGAGACTTTAAGACAAAATACAGAAAGATAATAAAATCTTCAGATTTTAACAGAAAAATTTTAACTAATCGGATTAAAAATTAATTCAGTGACAAATTGGATGTTTGAAGTTAGAGAATGGATGAGACTTTGCATAGCTGTGTCCAAACAAGACAAAAACTTGGAAATTAATGACCAAAGCAATTAGTGCAGGTCTTAAATAATGAAGACACAATCATGAAACATTAGCATAGAGAAAAATCTCTTCAAACTAATGCACCTGGCACCACCTCCTGTAAAATCTGATACTCGCTTCCCTTGTATCTTATCCTGGATTAATAAATATTCTGTCTCTGCTACAAACTTCTTATTGTCTCCATATAAACATAATCTCTAATTATCACCTTGGATCCATAAAAAAGACAGGATGTCGAAGATTACTATAAACTGGATCACAAAATACAGTAGAAAAGAATACCAGTCATTTCTGTAAAAGTTCAGTAATCATTAGGATGAAGTCCAAAGCATAGATCTTTAAAGTTAATCAGATTTGTTCCTTTTTTTTTTCAAATAAGATCTGTACATCCACATTCTGCTACTATTTCTACCATTCCCATCCTAACCTAGACTTTACCACCACCAAATTTTTGCACTCATGGAGTTTTTTGAGGTTTTTAGATGCTCATTCAAGATTAAATAAACAATATAGGCCAATTTATTTATTCATTTCAAACCCACACTATCTCAAAATCAAATTAGTATACTACTTTCTTTTCTTTGGTGGTAAGGCACAGAAATTTGAGTTCTTAAGTAAGATAATAAAGAGGTGTTCCAGCAGTTACTACTGACATGTTCTCTGACACTGTCATCTTGTTAGCTTTTGTCTAAAAATTACAGGTGGTTTGACCTGGAAATCATGAGAAACTTTCAGAAAAGTATCACTCATTCAACAGTCATACCTGCATTTTGAAAATTCAGATATTATATAAAGAAACTCTTTACTGGACTTGTTTTCTTTCATGCAAGTGTCAAAAATGAAGGCGTGATGGTACACACTATGTATGTCAGATACTATTAGGAAGCAAAGACAGATTTTTGCCTGAATGTTCTTGTTCCACTTAACTTGGATCCCTCACATAAAGTTCCTGAAAATCTGAACCTCGATCTTAATTTCCTGCCTCCAGCCTATTTGTGGGAAAATTGGGAGCCATGACAATTTCTACTTTCTACTGTTAATTGGGGAATGGGTTGGAAATTTTCTGGACAGAAAACACTTACACTTTTGTGTAAAGTCCTGTTCACATAGTGAAATCTGTAAAGTGCTTTTTAATCTGAGGATGAGACTGGCTGAATATTTTACTTCAAATTATTTTGGGACCCAGGGGGCTCTGAATTGATCTTGAACCATATTCAGAATGTCACGTTAGTTGGTTAATACTGATATTTCAATCTAACATGAATACAAAGTATTCATTATCGGCAGCCAAAATTAAAACAATGAATGTGCACTAAAATGCTAAAAAAGAAAACCAAAAACACAAAAAACCCAAACCCCATACACACTCCAAAATTATGAAACAGCATATTCTGACCACAGTCACAGAAGTTATTACTGTGATATTAATCAGATAGAAAATATTTGATATATCAGCAAGCCCCACTACCATTCTCTGTAGGCAATAATGCACTCTGCCTTACAAAATATTCTTCAACATCTGCAAGAAACTGTCATAGAGCCACAATAAAAGGACAGAATTGAAGCTATTTGTCATCATGCAAGTTCTAATCAAATTTTACATGTACACCTGTATGCATAGTGATAAAAACTGTCTGTCTGCTGAAGATCTTTTGGAACATCTCTTTCTCTTCAGACAAGATTTTTTAGGCAGAAATAGAGAAGGGTATGATAACTAGCACAGAAGAACTTCCACCCTTACTTGACTACTTAGTAAATATATGAGCATGCAATGATATGTTCTCTTTAAATAATAACACCAAGATAATTAGATGCACTAAGAAAATTACAGATGTACTTTGGGGAGTTTAGCCCTCACGTACAGACCTTTCATTAAGTTGCCTAAAAAAATACACAATGCAAGTATACAGTGCTTAAGTACATTTTGACTGACCATACAATAACAAAGACCCTTCTCACTTTTCAGTTTTTTCCTAGATGCTAGCTGTCCATACCAGTAGCTGGTACATTTCAAATGAGAAAAAGCTACCAATGAAACTGAAAGTAGGCTACCTAGGATCTTTAGCCACCTTCAGCAGCATGACATCTCTTGAGTGTGGTTGTTATGATAAAACCTCAAGGATAAGCCTGAGTTAATTGCTAGGAATAACATTTCCTTCACAGAGATAAGAGTCAAATAATTGAATCATAAACACAGCAGATAAATGCATAATAAATATATCAGGCTGAATGTTAAAATCAAGAAACCCCTAATTAGAATACAGACACTTTTGACAATTAAGTGAATGAAACATATTAGAAACATATTTCTGCCCTATTGTTCAAAAAAGACTGTGAAGATACTGATCATCCTTAATGACTACTCCGTACTTCTATAGGACAGTTCATAAAAGGGGGCTTAAAGCTTTATCTGACAGTCATTCTTAAATACTTTCCAAATAATGTTACCTGTAGAATCACATTTTATGGTGAGGCAGATTTCATGCTTTATGGACATCTATGGTTTACTAATGCAGTATTTTTTTTACATTTACTGAAAACAAATTACATACTCTTATACTGCAGAAAGGCAATTGCACTGCAAAGGCACCACTCACTATCCTTTTTTAAAATGTTCAGAGGAGAATGCTGACATTACTTTAATCACAACAAGAAAGAAAAAGCTATTTTAGTAATATTTTTTCCACACACAAGTATTTCAGACCTCTTCGCAAATCAATTATTTTAGTCCCCTAGAAAGATTATGTGCTGAGATTTGAGAAGAATACCTGGAGAAAGGCAGGGATGAGAATAATGATGTTAACTATCAAGTGTTTTATACTGTTGTCAGAGTTAAAAAGGGCTCTCTGCCACATCCAAGTGTCTCACCCTCTCTCCTCCATCTTAAACAGAGCAGATACCTCAGTTCAAACTAAAACTGGCTAGAATAACGGGAAACTTACAACCTACTACAGCCAAAGTTAGCAAAGGCTTCAATTCTACAATCTTGCTTCTGTATCTTCGGTATTTAATCTGTAATTCATTATTACAGGGCTCAAAGACATCTGAAGCTCCTACAGAACCATTTTCTTGTTGTGTTTTGACCCAGGTCCACTAAAGGAAAATATGCTTGTGTGAACAGTAACACTCCTGAAGGATCCTTCTATTTCTAGATAAAGCTTTCTGCATCATTACTAACTTCAGTCATTTTTGTCTCTTTCAAAAGATAGCATCCCCAGTTGCAAAGTTCACAGAACATTAAGAACTTTAAGCCTATACCAATATTTTTTCTGGTCTTTAATTTAATGGGAATTGAAAAGGTGTCTCTGAAAATTCACTGGAACCTACCTGACAGAATTCCTATACAGAATTAGCAAAATCTTAGTGAACGAAATGTTTCTCACAGTTGTACTTAGACATGTTCCTAAAAGAACACTTTCAAAAATTTGAACCTACCTAGCCCAGCTATCAGTTCCTCTTTTTCAATTTTGCACATCTCTCATGTCCATTCCTTGCATCATTTCTCACCACAGTCTTTGTCAGATATTTATTTTCTTCATTCTTCATTTAGCACATCAATCTTACAACCACTTCTCTCTGTTTGTGTATTCTATCTGCCTTCTCCATCCCACACCCAATGTATCTATTTCAGTTAAAGGAGAGTTCTGGCTACTTCTGATATGTATGGGCATGCCAAATGCCCAGATACTGTTTTTAAGATGTAAACTCCCTTTCTTGAGGCAGACACATTTTGTGTGAAAATTTCATACCCAGCTAAAAAATCACAACTGTAAATGAGTTTTTTTTAAAAGAATACAATGAAAACTTTAAATCAATGTGGTTTGACAGTTGTCAAATACCCCAGCCAGGCCCAGTGCAGCATATAAACAAATGTGCAAGATGTAATATACAATAGAGCTATAAACACTTTTTTAAGCATGACAAAATATTGGTCTGTTACTAAACTGAGGTTTTACTGAAAAAAATGTTCTGTGCCAGGTGAGTGCTAACAGGACTCCATCAATTCAATTGATGTGTTCCTTATTTGTAATCAAAATGTAAGACAGATATCCCTTTACCCCTACATTAGGTCTGTTCTTCAAGGTATGCCATCACATGTATTCCATTCAGAACTCACTTCACATATGCTAAAGATACTTGTTTGATCACGGGTTGTCAGGATCAGCAAAATGTAGAAATGTAACAGGTCAGAGACTTGTCTCCCACAAGCTGGTATCAGCTTGTCTACAGGAGTCTGAGAGCATCTGTTTAAGAGGCAGACACAAATAAAAGACCTCCATGGCATACAAACGTATCCAAGCCAAAACAGCCTGTGTCATGGTCACCAGTGACAAAGAACGTCAGGAATGATGACTTTTACCACCTCTTCTCTGCCTCCTTCCCCAGCCCAAATGTCAAAAGGGACAAAATGTTTCCAGTTCTCTCTACTTCTCTGCCACTGTGCCTTCTTCTGCTTTATTATATAGCCACTTAATGCTTAGCAGGGTGTTTGTTTCCACCTCTCTCATCTCTCTTACCTCTTATTTTGCATGGGAAACACAAATTGCTAAATAAGATGTATTTGCAAAAGAGCGCCTTTTATTTTTGTCTGAAAAACTACATATCTCCTTCGTCAAGTCATTTGCCGCACTGGAACTTTCTACTCTCTCTCTCCTTCTTTACTAGGATCTTCAGATTGAGGATTCTGCCTCAATTCTGTGATTCTAATTTTTTCCCATCTAAAGAGAATTGAAGAAAAATGTGAAATTACATCTCAATTTATCAGAAATAAAATAGAAGCAGAAAATCTGGTAACAGAACCTGACAGGCAGCAAAGCAGAATGAAATTAGGAAAAAAGTTTGTAAGCAGATATTTCAGTAAATATATAGCAGAAGCCGTGGGTTCAATTAAATCTGAAGGGCTTTTACCAAGCTGTTTCGGTCCATGCATTTCCAGCGCACAAATAAGTGAGTCTAAGAAGTACTTCAGAAAAAAGTAAGCACTCACAGCACCTATACAAGAAGCCACATAGGTTGCTTTATTTTCTTAATATGTGAAATTTTAAGCCTGAGAAAGCTTCTAACTATTTGTGAGATACTGCACATAAATTACAGAAGATAAGTACAATGTCTTCCTAATATCTTGTCAACTGAGTATAAAATTCTTCCAGAGTACCATGTGCAGTATTTTGCTGAAATAACTACTGATATATGAAAGAAAACTGTTATAGGGGTAGTATCAAAATTCTGCCTCAAAATCATGAGATCAATTTATTGAACAATCTGAATTAAAACCCCAAAATTTAGTTTACTTTTTTTCCACACATCCCATTGGAGAGTGAAGAGTAGAGCTTACATACAGGGCTGAACAATAGGCAAGTGTACGAAGCTTAACAAGGGCAACTGCTGGACTCTGAGTTGGAACAGGGCATCCCTGGTTATGTATGTAGACTGGGGGAGGAGAGGTTGGAGAGTAGTGCTATGGAGAGGGACTTGGGTGTGCTGGTCAATGACAAGCTGAACATGAGTCAGCAGTGCCCTGGCAGCCATGAGGGCCGAGCGTGTCCCAGGGGGAATCAGGCCCAGGCAAGAGAGAGAGGGGATTGTTCTGCACTGGGGTGGCCTCACCTCGAGTGCTGGGGGCAGTTTTGGGTGGCACAATACAAGAGAAAAAGCATTGGAGAGAATCCAAAGGAGGGCTATGAAGATGGAAAAAGGTCTGGAGGGGCAACCTTATGGGGAATGGCTGAGGTCAGTCCGTGTGTTCAGCCTGGAGAAGAAGAGACTGATGGGAGACCTCATTGCAGTTACAACTTCTGTGAGGGGAAGAGGAGGGGCAGGCACTGATCTCTTCTCTGTGGTGACCAGTGACAGGACCCAAGGCAGTGGCCTGAAGCTGTGTCAGGGGAGGTGTAGGTTGGCTATCAGGGAAAGGTACTACACCCAGAGGGTGGCTGGGGTCTGGAACAGCTGCCCGGGGAAGTGATCACAGCACCAGCCCGACAGAGTCCAAGAAATGCTCCATCAACACTCTCAGGAACATGGTGTGATTCTTGGAGTGTTCTGTGCACAGCCAGCAGTTGGACTTTGGTGATCCTTGGTCCCTTCCAATCAGAATATTCTGTGATTCTCTAAATGTCTGATAAGGTATTAGTGTTTTTTGCTTTCTATGGGTAGGCTCATTTAAAAATTTATTTAAATAATAATTGAGGGAGATTTCTATACATAATATTATAATACTCTTTAGATTATATGCAAGTGTACAAATAACTGGCATAATAACAAACAATAAACAAAATAAATCATAAATCCAGCTCTCAAAAAAAGCAGAGTTGATTTGAAGATACCAAAAGTAATTAGAAATATTTTTAAGAGGCTGTTACATTATAACTTCCTAGTTCTTAATATTTTCTCAGCAACTGAGTTGAGACACTATGAGACACTCTGGTGTGTGATGACATGACATCAAATATCTTCATCATATGATAGACAGATTTTGCTGACTCACAGTGAAACCAATCACAAGCTAGATGATTGTCATGTGGTGCAAAACTGAGCCATCTCCCTGCCTGTACTGGAACTCTTGTGCAGCATATATATGGAAAAATCTCTAAGCATTTTTGGTCATACTGCAAGAATACCTGGTATATCCACTACCCAATACACTGCTACATTATTTTCATATAAAACTAATTTTATTAGCAACAGTTTTTATAGGAGAAATCAGAACAAAGCTGAGAAAGCAGTAGTTTTGTGCATGAAACCCCAAATTATATAGTAATTTATATGGTAAAACATGAAAAAAGCTTTTTCCTGCAGAAAACAAGCATTATCATGAAATTGTTGCCAAAGCTTTGCAGCTTTTACTGAGTGAATTAGAGAAGCTGTGTTTTATATGCAGAAAAAAATCAAAAAGGTTTACATAGTCAGAGAGGCAATAAATGCTTTTGTAAGTTCTAGGAAGGTTGGACATGGATTCATATGTAAAATCAACATAAAGTAGAGCTGTCAATGTTGGAAAGATATGAATTAATCTTGTAACGCAAGTCTGATATAACTTGCTAACAGAGACTCCCTAACTTTCCAATCCTGTCTCATGGTAGTTGGGACATCAGATTTCTTTTTGCATGACTGTTTTGTCACTGGTTTGAAATCAAATATAAAAAATTATCTCTTTGATGGTTCTAGTACCTGCTAAAGGAGTTGTAAGAGAAAATTTTCTGAATATAATAATTTGAGAATTATTTAATAACTTCAAAAAAGCCTAATTTTATATTAAAAGAATAACACTCTTCAATGACAAAAGACAAAATATTTAAGTAACTACAGAGTCATCTGCTACAGCTAGCACTATAATCTCATGGTGATTATATGTCATTTATAGAAATAACTAACTCGAATTTCTAAAATAGCGCTTATTTTTAAATGTATTGAATTAACTGGAAATCATTTAGGATTTTCATTTGGTAATGAAAAGTTGGCATTTTGGTTTCTAAACCTGAAGGTACTTAAAATACCTTACTATATTTTTAGTGAAGCATTCTTTAGGGAGATTACACCATCAGTAAAAGTAAAAGTACGATCTACAATTCCAGTATTCTACATGTGTGAACATTATATGATTTTTTAAGATAAGCATTCACAGAAAATTTATTCACATAGGCCTAGTCTAAACCTCACATCTGGGAAAAAACTTACATTCCACAAACCTTAACACATTCAGAGCAAACAGTCATTCATGACTTCAGCAGCCTTCATGGGATAGCCTTCTTGTTGATTTTCATTTAAAAATAAAAGTATAAAACACCTTGTGCCAATATAGATTTCACTCTACACGGGATAACATATACTGAGAACTTAAAATAAATCCCATCTCCTGAAATAAATGCTTCCCCTAAGAGTTTTTATTAAACATTTCAACCTTAGTACCACAGAACTGAACTGACTGTTCTCAATAAGATGAAACAACTTGGCAATGATAGAGGTCTGTACTGCTTTGCATTTGAAGAGATTCCTGCCTGTTTGTTCCTACAAGCTCCTGTTTCTCTCTGTCTCCCTTGAAGAGATTTCACAATACATCTTACTTAGATTTATTTTATTTGCATAAGAGCACAAATTCAATGGCCTGATTGGCACTTTTCTGCTTTTTGTATCAAATGTACATAACTTTATGTGTCTCCACAGTTTAAATGCTCATCTCACATTTTAGTGCCAGTGCTTTTCTCTGAATAAGTACATTACTTTAGTCAATGTTTTTTATT
Organism: Trochalopteron elliotii; assembly: GCA_024734555.1. Classification (NCBI taxonomy): domain Eukaryota; kingdom Metazoa; phylum Chordata; class Aves; order Passeriformes; family Leiothrichidae; genus Trochalopteron; species Trochalopteron elliotii. The sequence continues at coordinate 882,402 of JANPWX010000360.1, forward strand.
ACTAAATCTCTTTTCTATATTGGAATTGGTCAAGCATGCTAATGTTCCTTTTCTGCTTCATATCTTCCAGGTAATATATTTCAGATGTCAGTGTCCTCTTGGCTTTCACAGGCAATTTTGAAAAAAACACAGACAAATAAATAAATTAATTAATTGATAATAAATATTCAAGACAGTGAATTTAAGAAACAAGATAATGATGGTATTTGCATTATATTAAATTTTATCATATAAAGTTTGATTAATGTCACAAGAGCTATTTACCAGACAGATGTGAAAGACTGAATCTTTGAATTGACTGTCTGTAGTCTGAGATTCAAACACACCAAACATAATCAAATGTTGTTCTGAGGTTATAACTCTTTGATGTAATTACAAATAAAAACAAAATCCAAACACCATCACCACGGGCAACAAAAAAAAAAAAAACCTCAGCTGACAAAATACATATGGATAAGTGAACTGAATTTTCTGTTCTAAATTAGGAAGTCAGTAAATTGGAGACAGGAAGTGCAATGATTTTCAAATCTATTGTAGATTATGTGTTATCTGAGATAAGAGAAATGGAAATGTAGCTAAACTGAATATAAATTTTGTGCTTCAATTATTTTAAAAAATCAAAACTATCTTACTTAGGGAGAATCTCTTGGAGATGTTTTGGGTTTTTTAAAAGCAATTCCGAAATTAATACTCAGACTTCATATTCTACTTTTCTTCCTTGAGGTTCTAATAACCTCAATTTTAAATAAAATTCTTTGCTCAGCAAACTTAAAAAATACTGCAATAAATCACATGTTCAATTATCATTAATTCTAGTATGCCAGTGTAAGAGAGATGAAATTTGGGGATACAAAGAACAAATCAATTTGTCAGTACTGCAAAAAAAGGAGGTAATAAAACTGCTGGTCCCAATTTCCTTCCTGTATGCCTGAAAATATTTACAAAAGATTTTTTGCCCCACTGAAGAGTAGAAGTTACCTGTTTTCACACACATTAAGACATAAACTTTTTACAGTTAAAAGCCTGGATAAAGATTAATCACAATGGCAGAGAAGCAATTTCTGATTATGTTCATTTTTTAGCCAATGAGATCTGCTTACTGAAAGCTTACACTAAAAATATAAAGGAAATTTAAAAATCAAATTCAAATATGCATATCATCATTTCAGAAAGGAAAGCCTACTCTGAGTATTTAGCACAAAAATATTTTAGTTAATTTAACAAAGCAAGATCCTGAAAAAAATAGAAGCATGGCTTGATCCTGTGAAATTAACCTGAACTTTTTTTGTCAGTGATGGCCACAGAGAGTACAATATACATTGTATTTACATTTTAAGTGTTCATATATATATATATATCCCTGGTCCTGGTACTGCAACCACAACTTCCCTCAATTGTGCTGTTTCTGACAAACAGAAGAGAGTGGAGACTCCTATTCTGACCATCAGTTTGTGCAGCTTGTCTGGTAGGATTTGTAATCAATTTTACTTCACTAGCAAATGGTTGGTGCCACAGTTCTAAGCAGCATTGAATCTTATATTTTCCTAATTTAGAGTTTCAACTAGGAGAGCAATTTGTGCTCTCTGAGTATTTTTTAAGCAACATGAGGTAAAGACAACCAATAATTCAAAGAAATATTTTTTGTGTGTTTAGTAAGACCCAGGTAAACAAAAGCGGGACATATTTTAAAGATGCAGTATTCAGAGTACTACATGTAGTACCATTAAAGACTGGTGATGCAAGCAAACAACAAAACTATTTCAGCTATAATAAAATGTGTGCAGTTTTAAAGTTGTGCCAGTTTATTATAGCCATGACTTTGACTAATAAGAAAAATCTAATTCTGAATAACAAATACAACAAAAAAATATACCATCTATTGTGACTCCTATCAGAATAGCAGCATACAGTTTATTTCAACACAGAAGGATGTGAAGGTCTCAGGCAAGTTGCCAGGATTTCACTATAGCTTCATTATAATGACTAAGTAAAAATACAGTGAAAGTCAAATGGAAATGTAACCAGAAGGACTAATAAGAGATTAATTTAATGTCTTCTTAGACTGCCAAAATTTGATTTCTGCTCAAGAGAGAACAGATATATTGAAAGAAAAACAATAAAATCTACATTCAGTATGCACCAGATATCAGACCTCAACATGAGACAGAACTTTCTCTCCCTGGTTATACACAGACAGCTGACTGCAAATAACAAAAATCCACAAACATATAAATCATTAGTTTTGATTGATTTCAGTGATTTCAGAAGCAGTCAGATCAGCGGTATAGCTTCTGATATGTCACTGTGATTTAAAATGAACACCATTACTTTGAGGAAAGTGGTAAGTATTCACAAACAGCCTTCCACTCCTTGTACGCTCCACAGATTGCCATGCAAATCTAAGTCAGTTATCTTAAAACTGTTCTGGAAACTTCCTCATAATCTTCAAATGTACAGAGGTTACTTTATATCTCCTGTACTAGGGTGGAGTGCAGAACTCCTTGCAAAACCCTTGTACATTTCCCATTAGAAAACCTATATTCTCTAGCCTATTTTATTCTTTCTGAACATGAGACTTTTACTTCTATATGATTCATAAGAAATTGTCACCTTTTGCTTCAAAATTTGTCTTATGCTAAGAAAGAGAACGGGCACTCCTATGTAACTTACAGAGCATCTCTGTCACAGCATTGTTTCTTTTCTAAAGGTCACAATTATTTCATCCTCAATTCATGCAAGAATATTTCCATACTCATAATACTTTGTTTCCCACGTCCTGAACTTCAAATGTGGCAATGGTACTGTTCCTGTGAATTGAGAGACTACAGTCTGACTCATCATCTTAGTATTACTTTGTCCTAACCCTGTATTTCTCTTCTTGCTCATGAGGAAAACATGAAGAATTATTCTGAAGTCATGTCATCCTACACCAGAGGATCAGTTTCATCCACACTTAACAAAACCTTACTTGGGGGAAGTTAGGAAGGAAGGAAAGACAGTTATAAGGAGACTGGAGTAAATTTAATATTAAATAAGAAGATTTCTCTGCAGTGACAAGATTCCCAAAGAGTTAAACTGGATATGGTTACCATGGAGCTAAGACTCCCACAGAAAAAAATTACAGCATTTTGAAACATTTGTTGCAAGCACACAGGCAGACAAATAAATGACACTGCATCACTTTCAGGCTTTATTAGGTCACCTAAATTCTACCTGCAACTGTAAGGAAGCTCAAGGGAAGGATTTTTATAGGCTTTTACTGACTATTTCAGCCATAGCCTTTCTAATTTAGAAATCTTTGGCTGAGAACTGCAGGTAAGTTTCTTGGGTAATGAAAGACTTCACCATATTAAGGCACTTCCTTATTATCAACAATGGCTTCAAGTGAACTGAGTCGCTTGGTTTAATCGTGTATGTAAAAAATCCCCAACAACAACCAAACAGTAAAAAATACAAAAGAATGCTGACTTCAGTCTTTCCCCTTCTTTGTAGGAACTGCATTTCTACTCATGAATTTGATTATGTAAAAGCATCCCACGTCTGAGAGGATTACTACTATAAAAGTTACCTCTCAGTAGCTGGGCACAACACTGCCTTTTGTGAATATGTTTGTATTCTGTCTCAGACCTGATTAATGCATACTCCAAAAAAAGAGGAATTTCCAGTTCTAAAGCCATGGTAATAAGAACATAGTCAAGATTTTAAGGAATTTTTAAAATAAACTATTCTATTATCTGTTGAAGTGTAGCAGTTAGCTCTACTTTGACTCTAATGCACACAGATTGCATGTTTTATCTTGGATATAAGCTTTCACCATGGGCTTCCTGAGCACAAGTCAACATTAGGGCTATCATACTTTATTCTTCATAAATTCAATGATCAGGAATGCCATTCCTACTCCTTGAGGATAGTTCTCTCAGTGAACAGAAATCCAGCTGACTGTAAAGCCTGGTTTAGAGTTTTGGCTTATAGACAACTATAGTGTCTAAAAAACCTAAAAACTAATAAACTAAAAATTCCTATATTTTTCCTTCTGACTCAGCACTAAGTACTGAGGACTCTTTTTGTGGCTGATTCTGTCTCATTTCTGATAAAGTTCTGTGCCTTATAAAATGTTAAGCTGGGTGAATAAATACTGTTATAACTAAATCATTCAGTGGTAACACATAATCTGTTAACAAACTGCTTGGGGAAGAGTGGCTGGAAGGCTGCCTGTGGAAAAGGACCTGGGGGAGTTGGTCAACAGCTGTCTGAACATGATCCAACAGTGTGCTCAGAGAGCCAAGACCGTCAATGGCATCCTGACTTGTACCAGAAGGAGTGCAGCCAGCAGGACCATCCCTCTGTACTTGGCACTGGTGAGGCTGCATTTTGAATACTGTGTTCACTTTTGAGCCTCTCCCTACAAGGAAGACATTGAGGCACTGGAGCATGCCCAGAGAAGGGCAAAAAGGTGGTGAAAGGACTAGAGGTCTGGCTGAGGAAGCTGGGGTTGTTTAGCTTGGAGAAAAGGCGTTTCAGGGGAAAGCTTATTACCCTCTGCAGCTCCTTGAAAAAGGCTGGGGTGGGAATCAGTCTTTTCCCCCAAGCAGCAAGCATAAGGCAAGAGGAAATGGCCTCAAGATGCACCAATACAGGTTTAGATTGAATATTAGGAAGAATTTCTTCACTGAAATGTTTGTCAAGCATCGAAACATGCCGCCCAGAGAAGTGGTTGCTATACCATACCTGGATGTATTTAAAAGGTTCATAGATGGAACATGGTTAAGTGATGAACACAGGTCTTCTAGCTTAAAAGACTCAGTCTTAAGGGTCTTTTCCAACCTTGATAATTCTATGGTTCCTGTTTCATTTAACTTTTATTTAACACCTTCATTTTGCAGTGTAATATTTAAAATGTGTGATTACTCCTGTTCATACTGACCATTCCTTGTGCACTCATCTGCAGCCTGTCCATCCACACATCCACTTTGTGTCAGAGAATGCACTTTTTTCCTGCATTTGTACACAAGTAGATCCTAGCCTTTATCTGAGTGCAACAGAATAAAAATCAAAATTACTCAAATTTTCAAAAATATGCAAAACAAAATGTTTCTTGCCCACACAGTCTATACGTTTGTGTTATATCACAGGTATCATTTTGCTTATTTAGATTAAAACCACAGTTTCAATAACAGCTGCAAACACTAAGAGAGTCCTTCCAAGCACATTAATTAGGCTAAAACATGGATTTTAATCATGGTTCACTTGAGATGGTTTAAGATAATTCTTTCAAATTTGGCCATCATTAGATGACTGAAATTACTACTTCTCATTGCAACATAAGCAGTGGTTGTTCTACTTCTTTAATGAGGAGTAAAATCTTAATATAAAAGGCATAGAAATTAAATATCCAGTTGGGGATTTTTTAATTGAACCACAGATGCAGTAGATGCCCCTTTCTGCATCTACAGGCTCTCACATTTAGAACATTTACCTTCCAATTACTATTTAGCAACAGTACATTCTCACCACATATAACTACCAACGGCTGACTCTCACACATAGCTATAACATTTTATCAAGTTCTACATATGAACATTACACTAACTTGTAAATAGCTGAAGACAAGACCTGCAGCCAGTGATTCAAGCACAGCTAATAGTGACAAGAGCCATGAAAACTATGTATGTATGAGACAGAAAGTAACCAGAGTGAATATGCATAAAGAATATTGTAACAGGAGAAGAAATACTTGGGAAGAGGCAGGTGTTGCCTTTGCTTCAGACCTCTATTTTAGGACAGAAGCACATTGCCCAACATTGTCTAAGACAACATTTCTGCAAATATTGTAAGTCTTCACCTTGCATATCCCCACTCCCCCCTCAAATTCTTACTAATCAATGTAAAATTATTCTATAATGAAACCACCAACCTTAAAAAACCCAAACAGTTGTCATGTGTTCCAAGATTCCTGACTGTGTAAATCTCTGCTTGAACAAAAGGAGGTATAAGTTATTTTTTGGGATGCCATCTCAATCAAAGAAACCTGCACTTGTATGATGACATGGTCAGATGGGAGCTAAGTCAGCACTGCTAAAAGCTCAGTACTTTTGCCATGTTTATACAACATTACAGGATCACAGAATCAACTAGGTTGAGATCATTGAGTCCAGCCTATGACCAAACACCACTTTTCAAGTAGACCCCAGCACCAAGTGCCACATCCAGTCTTTCCTTAAACACATCCAGGGATGGTGACTCTGCCATCTCCCTGGGCAGCCCATTCCCATGCCCTGACACCCTTTCTGTGAAGAACTTCTTCCCAAATGTCCTATTCCTAGTATCCAGAAAATAATAACAGTGTCTTTGCCTCTGTCCTTTGCAGCTGCATTTAAGAGGAATAGCTCTATGACTTTTATTGTAACAACTACAAGCTGTTGTTACTGTTGCTGTGAAAACACCTGGCTTAAGAAATGACAAAAAGGGAAAACAGAGTACACAGAAGCTGGTATCTAGTTCTGGTGTTCTGATATAGCTGCATCACACAGCTAGCTGATAGGATGTTTCTCTACAGCAGTAGTGCTGGAGATTTAAGGGATGGACATAAAGAGACTGGGTATTGTTAACTGATGTTGCCTGGAAGTAGCCTGAGGTCAAGATAATCTTCCATCAGCTGTCATGTAATCACAGGCTCTCTGTCTAGTTTGTTTTAGAAAAACAAAGAAAAGAGATACAGATGTGAAAAGACAAAAGTAGTAAAGTAATCAGGATACAGTTAAATTGCATGAACACATGATAGAACTATGTAATAATGTGATTAATTTTCTAAATAGCACTAGAAATATTCTACAGATGTCATGGACTATCTGTAGCAGAATATCACCCTTCTCCATCTTTTTTTTCCTTGCAGATTTCTCCTCCCCCTCCATTTTTTATGTTGTGGTGAACACATTTCACCCTTTAGAATATTGTGATTTATGATTCTAAATGGTCTTCATATTGGCAAAGCTAAGAAAGGTCATATTACCACTCTAATTGGCAAGTTAAGCTTCATGAACAGGCCCTTACTTCGTCAGTGATGTTATTTAAGCCTAAGGTCAACCTTGAGAGAAGCTGGCTGGGAAGATCCCTGGTAGAAAAAGATGTGTCTTCCTAACAAAAATAAATCTCTGTCATGAAATTCAATTACATATTCCGAATGAATCTAGAATCCTCCAGATAGCACTAAGCTTCCTGAATTTCAAATAAATCACAGAAAGTCTGTATTTCCTTGTTCAATTTCTCTGAAAGTTGGTGTTTTTCAATAGCAAGGCACTAGACACCATTACAGCTTATTGCTTGTGATAATCAAATATCAGCTATGACAAGAAACAGTAACTATACTCTGGTTAGCAGTAAAAGGTCATTAACAACAGCTTCTGTAACTTATCTGCAGTTAGGCTAGCTAGGCCATTCACAAAGAGTCATCAAACTGTGGCTTTTCAGGTCAAAAAATGAACAAAAACCTTAGTAAGAAAAACATTCTCCCTTCTGATGAAGTTCTCTTCCTTAATAAAGATTTTTTTTAACATTATCAATATATTTTCATATATTCATATAAATATCTTTTAAATGCAGATGATATCCTTTTTTTTCTCTTTGAGGAAACTCTTCACTATCTAACTTAGCAGTTAGTGTGTCTTCCCTACTGGAAGAACAATCTGGCAGTTTAAATAATATTTGCAACATATGACATATTGCAGCACATTCTTTTGGACCTTACCATTTATTAAGGCTAATTGATTTAGTAGCTCTTAACTTCTCTCAGCTTTCACAGTCATAGAAACATACTGCACAGCATCGTTCATTTTGTGCTTAAAGAGGGTGTGTAAATGTGCAAAATGTGTAAATTAAAGAATTCTGAAACTCGGGCTGATTTGTGTGAGTGAAGCAAAGTGATTCTTCTCCAGGCCCCCTTTGATATACTAAACTTTTACTGTCTCACATATGAAACTGAGGCAACAATGAGAAAATGTTCACATCACTGGTGAAGGATATAATCCCATGTACTATCAAATAACACTGTTGTATTCCCTTCTGTGAAACTTTGTCCAGTAAACTTGTCTTTGAAGTGCAGCTTAAAATCACTATTAAAAACCCTTAGTCTTGAAAAAGTCACAAGAGTTGCTGACTTTTCCTTCTCTTATAAAGCAAAAATTTATATTAACGTACTATTATTGAAGCTTTTTTGTAAATTCTATTAATATATTATATTATTTTTGTAAATTCGATTATTATTTTTACTATGTATGTGCAAAGCAACTTCTATCCATCTTTATAGAAATTGAAATATTAGAAAAAAGCTTTAAACAATGAAAGAAACACATCAACATCATTATTTTACAAAAAGATATATCAACATCTTTATTAAGAGAAACATGAGAAGAAAATGTTTCTAATTTTGTATATAATAAATTTGTATAAATATATATATTATATAAATATATAAATTTTTCTATAATTTTTAATGATATACAAAATCAAATAAAATAATAGAATCCAAATATTCTACACTTATATTACCTGGCACAATATGAGATGCAATGTCATTTAACTGTACAGGTGGAAATATTTTGGATCTGTAAAAGATCCAAAATTTTACCTCATTCCATTTCATGGAAGAAATTTTAAAAAAATTAGGGATATCCTGAGCAAAACTACAATAAATACAGTAAATAAATCTTGAATAAAACCAAATACCTAAAGCAAATATGGATAACCAGCATTCACAGTGACTGAAGAAAGAGGTGTTGACCGACAGAATTACTTTAAAGGGTTGTAACAGCTGAAAGCTTACAAAAATTGATACATATAACAAGGCTCAATTGAAACTTTTGAAATAATAAACAATGATTAGTGATCCAGTGAGAATAACTATCCTTTATAATCAAGAGTTGTTTGAAGAGTTATTATTGAGGTATTAGTTGGTATTCAAGCACTCAGCTCTTTTACTCATTCACACAACAGAGCTACGTTGAAGATGGGGCCAGTTTGATATTGCCTAAGACAGTCATCTAGCATCCAGTATAGTACCCAGAGAAAGTTCTCAAAATTTTTGAAAACTTTGAGGTAGAATTTTTTTTTACGTTGTTTCAAAAAAATTAAAACAAACAAAGAATTTTTTTTTTTTTTAGAAAATCTACCATCCCAGACACATGGATGATTCAGCCATCAAAAGTGTCAGTCACCCTCAGCCACTTGTAACTTCACCTAAACCAGATTACCTGCAACTATTTCCAGACATGGTAACAAAGCAATTAAAATAAACAAAAATTTCCAACAGATCTGCAAAACTTTACTAGGAAAGCAAGTAAGGAGCAACTCATAACTCTTAGAGAAAAGGTTTAGTGTATGCAAATTAAAAATGTTTTTATTTTCCTACCCATCTTAAAAAACCCTCATTCTTTATTAATTTTAGTATATCAAAGTGGTTAATAAAATAAGGGAAAAATGCAAAGATTTTAATGAAGGCTTGGCACACAACAACATTAACTTTCCACAGACAAATCAGAAAATCAGATCTTATAAATCCCTATTAGCATTTAGTCCTGTAATGGTCAATATGAATGCAGCAAAGAATCTTTTGTCCTGTGAATGTTCTTCACAAAAAAGGTCACCTTGTAGCTACAAATGCAAGCATAATGTACATTATGAGACTAAGCTCTTCCAGATTCTAAACTCTACTTTTCCCACCTCTGGCCACAAAGAAATCACAATATGTGTTGATTTTGATCTCTTGAAAAGTGCAACAGAAATGGATATGCACTTGAGAAGACAGGCTGGTAACTCGGAGTTTAATACTGACAGGTGGAGGTTAATTTTTTTTTAGTCAAAATGTTCACTAACTGTATCAATATTTCTATACATTCTTCATCAGCTTCCCAATTATACAAACTACTGACATTAAGTATCTTTAATATGTATCAGATGTATAGGTCTTCTGAGAATTTTCGATATACAGAAAAGATGAGACAGTGAAGTCAATGAGCATCAGATAGGAACGGGAAACGGGAGTCACTTGGCCTTGAGCATTCTAGTGAATCATCTGTGACATTAGCACTAGTATATATTCTAAACTTGATGATCCTTGTGTTCCCATTTGTAAGTGGTACTGCTGATGTAGTTCAAAAGCATGTTAAACTTCCAGTGCTGTAAATTAATTCTGCATCTTCTGTTTAAACTGTGCTTCAATTTGTAAGTTGAAATTCTATTTTTTTTGTAAAAATAATTTCAAAATATCTTATTGTTGTGGCGCATGATTAAGTTTTTTCAAAGTTGTATATGTATTTTATTTATTTTGTGTTGGTATGTTCCTTTTAAAGCCCCTTCACCTATTCCCAAACCCACATGGTACCTCCCTGAGGGGAACACCTTGTCAATCATCCTGATGGACTTGAGAGGAGATCATCTCCCATTTGGCTAGGTGCTCAAACACCTGCCTTTTTCAATTGTTGTGATAAGTATCCTTGTCCTGGACCACCCACCCCCCTTCCCTCATTGGCCTGAAGTTTCCTCCTGGCCCAGGCTGTGCCCTTGGGTACAAAAGGAGGAGGACAGGCCCAGACCTCTCTTGTGCACGTGGACCTGCACTGGAATAAACACCTTCCCAAACCCACATCTGAGCCCACTCTTGATTCCAAGCCTTAAACCACGCACAGCAGGGACTGAGGAACCCACGAACTGTTTTAGTTGGTCTGGGAACAACTGCTTAGCCGGTAAGCAGCCCACACAGACAAACCAACCACATCTTATTTAAGTTGCAATTCTTCTGCATTACTTTGTTATTGAAGAGATTTCAAATTGTTGCAATTATGTCAAGGGAAGTTGGTTTTCTGGCACAAGGAATTAGAGAACATGGTTGAGTGCTGAAGTAGCTGAAATACTCAAGACTGGCAGAGATGTTTGCGGTGGACTAAAAACAGCTCAGGCGTGTGCTGACTACTCAGCTCACTGAGGAACTAGCACTTGCTTATTTGGATAAAAGCCCAGTAGAAGGAACAAACTTGATGCTACTACTGAATCTTTCACCTTATGTTGCTGATGTCTCTACTGCTACTTCTGCTGATGGTAGCTGACACTCCTCCCTATGGATGTGAGGTGCCAGAAGAGGGAACTGGAAAAGGGCGATTACAGACTGGTCATCAGCTCCTATTTACAGCTGAACCCTGTCTGTGGAGACTGAGAGCTGACTGACAGCAGATGCAATGACTGACAATCAACAGCTCTGTGTGCCTCAGACCGAGACACCACCAGAAGCAGATCAAGCAGATCTCAATTTCCCTACAGGCTTTTGTAATTCCAATGCATATCCCAATCCTGAACTACTTTAGATGCACTCTGAGGTGTCACATATTTGCCATATGCACTTCAGAACATCATCGTAATTTTCAGAAAACATGTTTCCAAAAGTGACCCAAGCACAATCAAATATTTAGATGGAAAATATCTCCTGAAATTAGAACACACATTCTCTTAAAGTAAGATCTGGTACACAATTTTAGATCTTCTAGCACCAAAACCACTATATCCTATAACCACTATATATCTAAGTTATAGACAGAAGGAATGGTCTGGTGATGTTTTCATGACATTAAAGACAGAATATAAATTTAAAACTTCTATATCAAGAAAATAAACCAAAGTACTCATTGAGGCATACATTAATACCTCATGTTTTCTTTCTGAATCTTTTAAAGTGTATTTATGTTACCGATTGGGTTTTTTTAAATTGAGATATTACTTTTACTGTCTATAGACATCTGTGCTTACTACATAGCTACACTGTTATTATGTGTCATTTGGGAAAATGTGCATTTTGTGTATGAAGTCAAGAGACAGGACTTTTAGCTAGTGTCCTCTTATTGAATTCAGTATCTTCAAAATAACTGTGTGTTCCATGCCTGCAACTCTGTTTTAATTTTTGGAATGTGTAGCTAATGCACCTGGCAGCATTTGGCTGTGTGGTCACAGCACTGCCATGGGAACTGAGAAGAGGCAGTATTCACTGCTGGATTTCAATATGAATCATACCCAGTTAGTATGGCATGGGACTAGAGATCAGAAAACCTACTTACTGCATTCTATAAAAATGCATAACACCACTAACAAATTCCCTATTTATTCCTGAAGATATTAATTCCCATTTGACACCAAAAAGCAGAGCATGAGCAGAATACGAATCCCTACAACAACCACCAGTGTGGCTAGGAGGAAAAAGGGAAATACATGCTTGGGTGTTAATTTAGGATTATTGCACGGTCACAAACCTTATCAAAAGGCTTTTCACTCACTAACACTCTAAGGCAAGATTGAAGAGTTTTCCTGGACTGTAATAAATTTGATGTTATTTCTGCAGAACTGCATCAACATCAAGTACCCCCAGAAATATAACTGCAGGGGTGGGGGAGGGGGGAGGGGGGGAGAAAGAAAGTAAAAAAAAGTAAAAGAAACTAAAAAGGAGTTAGTTAGATCTATCCTAGAAGTTAAATCAATAATGAATACGTTCAGTCTCACAAGTATTTTCTAACAATACACTAGATTTGTAACACGGCAGTATATGCACTGATTTCTTTTTGAAATAGCATTTTTAAAATTTATGCTGTAGAAAGCAGTAGAAAAGCATGATGCTGAGTTCATGTAGTATAATGTTGCTTTGATTTCAACTGATGTAGACTGGTCTAATATGAAGCAGGTTGTTAAAGTGCAACTTGTTAGCTATAATTACATATATCCCATTGATATGACATGATACAATATGATATATATCCATACATCTATCATACATACATGTACTATGATTATATATTGTTTTACAATGCATCTCTGAACTTTACTGATCTACACCCTTATAGGAAAAATAAGATTACTACATACTTTATCGATCCATGCTAAATAAAACATAAGAAATGTCTCAAGGAAACTGACCAAACAATGTACCATCTCAAGAGCAATGTCAATCCAAAGTGTCAATACACTTTTGAAGTGTATTCCTACCTCAACTACCTTCAATTTGATAAAAAGAAATCCACCTTCGCCTCTGATTAATCATGATTCAAGTCTTCATTGTTCACTGTCTTATCTGCAAAAGCTCTACTTGCCTTTTCCTTTTTCTGCTCCCCTTTACCTGATGTAGTCTTCCAATACATCGTCACCCAAAAAATGCATTTTTCCCAGATTATTTATTACAGTTGGGTTTTTATAAACTTCAAACAACTTTCATTAAATTAAAGACACCAAATTACTGAAATGCTTCCATTTCCACCTAAACATGGTGCAAAGAACTATTTCATGTCAACTATTTCATGTCATTTCACTCCAAAAGAGAAATTATTACGAATTAATTGAAAGACTGACATAGATATCAGGCAACTACTCCAATATGTTTGGAGGTTAAAAAAAAGATACACACTACAGTATGAAGCAATAACTGTTGTCTTTATATTATAGTGTACCATTTGCTTAAAATTCTGCCTTGGAAAGGGGTTGCAATTTATTGCACAAGATTTATTCTTTATTTTATAAAAAATAAACACAGCATATCACAGCACATGATGCACTGGAAATTTCGTCATATTCTAAATCTGTCCTTAATACGATCCTACTTTCAGCAGGAAAATAGTCCTAAGCAAAGAATGACCATGACTAATTTTGCCTATCGTGACAAACTGGGCAAAAATATTCATAAAGTTGAGAACACATGCAGGAAGTAAAAGTGGCAGTTGAATGAGTGAAAATAAATGGAGCAGCATTATTTACAAAGAAGACCATTACAAGTTCTTAGAAACATAACTGAGGATAAATTTACACCATTAAGTATGATTTCCATGGTAGAAAATTAAGGAAAATAAAAGCAATTGTGAATAGTTGTACTGGTGATAGCTTGAAGTTTCGCCAGTTGAACTGGGTTGCCGAGCTGCTGACCGGCCAGCAGTGGCTCTCTGTCCAGCTTAACAGGAGAGGTTTTATTCCAGTGAACTCCACGTGCTGGAGCGGCTTTTGGGCCTCAGTTTTCTCCCTAAGTACCCAGGGCGTAGAGTGGGCAGGGGAGAACTTCGGGCCAATGCAGGGAAGGAAGGGGGTGGCTCAGAACAGGGGTGTTTTACACAACAATGGGAAAGGTGGGTGTTTGAGCACGTAGCCAAATGGGAGAACATCTTCTCTCAGGTCTATCAGGGTGATTGGCAAGGTGCTCTCCTTAGGGTGATACCACAGGGGAGTGGGGATGTGGGGTTGAAAAGGGGCATACCAATACAAACAAATAAAACCATACAATTTTGAAAAACCCTAATCATGCACAATAACAGTTTAAGAAGCAAAAAACTAGTCTCTTTGAAAGAGTCTTTTTAAAGAGATGAAGAAACATAGTGTAGTTTTTGTTTTGTTTGTCGCATAATTTTTGTTGTACTACTTAAAAGCCTTTTAAGTATGGACTGCTATGCAACTGTACAACTGCAGCTATAGGATCAGAAGGGGGAGACTTAATGCACAGAGATAAACAGATAAACAGGTACAGAAATATTTAACTGAAGAATAACTGAACTCCTAACACATACCAGCTCTCAGAAGCAATTTAAGTTTTACACAAAATTATTCTTTATTTTTACCCCTTTTTGGAATGGAATTGACTGACTAATGAACTGCTGTGCCATGAATTGCATCACATTTCAGTGACAATAGACAAAATGTTCTAATTAATTTGAAAACAATTCCGTGAAATACACACAGCTGTTCAAAAAGCACACAGAATTTGTGCCAGCTCCCTTAAAAAGGGCATCAGGAAGATTCCACTGATTTGATCTCAAGGCATTTCTTATCCTTTCTATACTTTTCTATAAATTCATGCACGACTCACTGTGATCAGTTTCCACATTTTCCCAGTTTTTAATTATGTGCTGCTAAAGACTTCTCCGCAGAAATATCTTCCATTATTGTTTGGTATTTGGACATTTTTCCAATATACTTGTTTACAAGTATTGGTCTGGTGGGCATTTTATAGGCAATATCGGAATCAAATCTGACTTTACTGAATCAAATCACAGAGATCTGTGCTACAGAATATCAGCATGCAGTTAGTAACACAACTATTAGATATGAAGTTGGACTATTAAGGAAAAATTATTTTCATATCTCCACTTCATATGCTCTTTGTTATGTTACTAGAGATACACCACTTGGAACACAGATTTGATGAAACAACATGTATTAGAAGCATCTAAAGAAACCTTGTTTAATGCCACACTAATCCCTGATAAACTGAAATTATTTAGTACAACTCTTAAAATAGTATTTAAGAAGCATGATATCATCACTTTGTATATTTATATTTGGCAACAGTGTAAATGATTGGGGAAAAAAAGGAAAATCTAATTCACACTATACCTGACAGCTCATATTGTAAAACTGAGATTACTTCCCATGTCATTTGCAACATCTAAAAGGTAGAGGACTTCATTTCCAAGAAGTATAGATAGAAATGTGTATCCACAAATAAATATGCATATGAGCTGCTCAGTTGTCTTGATTCTGAACAGCAACTCAATACACAAATGATCCAAAAATATCTGTAAACTCATTTTGTAAATTTACATACATGGACTAGAGCTTGAAAAAAAAATCCAAATATTCTTTTCTGTGTCTTTGTAACAACAGTATTTTGCTATTTAAGTATAACAGATAACTACACGCAGTCTGTGGAAGAAAACAGTTTCCCATTCCTATGTGTAATTTTTTAGATAATGATTGGAGAGGTTTATCAGAACACTTAAAGTTAAGTCTTTGAGAGAAGCTGTTAAAAGAGCAAAAATTAAAGAAGAATTAATTGGTAAGGCCTTTGTCACTCACAGAAATGAAGGACTAGTAACCAGCTGGGGAAAGAATCACACAGACACACGCACAAAGGCATACATACACTTATGCCCAGACACATGAGCACAAACACTATTTAGATTTACAGAAAATGAGACAGAACTTTGTTGACTACTGAATCATCTCCAAAAAAAACAACAAAAAACAGGTATTTCTATTAAAATAAGGAGAAACTCTTTCCATTAATAGCATGAACTTCAGGAAAAATAGCAAAGCAATAGGACTATTAACTGGTGTTACCATCATAATTTTGACTTTAAGATGGCAAAAAACTTTGATATGCTTCATCACATTTAAAGTGCTTTGGGCAGGGGTGGGACTTCCTCTCCATCCTAAACTATGTTCTTGGTTACTGTTACCAAGTTACTATTTAGATATTTCTCATGGAAGAAGGCAAAAGCTCTTTGCTCCAAGACAGAGAGCACCTCATATTTGACTAATTCAGCAGCAGAAGGAACTTGTGAATAATTTCCAGAGAGGAAAGGATTTCTTCAATTTATCATAGCAGCAAATTCCCAGTAGCTAGGAAAGGCTAAATGAGAATGCTTTACACTCACTCATTCACATTAAGGGCAACAAGGCTCTTTCCCTCAGCATGTTATCTCAAAACAGCACAGGTTACCATAGGTATTCTCACCTAATGCTGAACAATGTCAGCTACACTGATTTCTCATATATTCACACATTAGGAGGGGGTAACAAATAAACAATATGGAGCAATCATCTAAACAAATGAGAAACTAAAACACATCAGTATGGCATTTTACACACAAGCAACAAGTGATTTGCTTCTCCTTTGCATACATGACACACTGAATATCCAGAGTCAAAACAGAAGGAAGCCACCAACTAGAAAAATAGATAAACAATACCAAGCATTATTACAAGAAATAAAACACCAAATATTTCATAACAAAGAGACAACAACAGGGTAGCAGTGTAAAGAAAAAAATATGTGTGCTTATATATTTATTTATGTTCATACTGAACTTAAAAGTCAAGGAAGAATTCATAACAGAAATTACACTGTGTAAATAACACCTAAATGCTGTCATTCCATGTAAAGGCTTTACACAAGCATTGGGATATATTTGAAATGAGTACTAAAGACATACCATTATTAGAACAATGATAATGTTGTTATCCTCTCTGGAATTTGTTCTTTAGGTATTTCTCATTCCTATTGCCGCCAAACTAATCAAATATAAAGAAAGTTTTGGAAGGGAAAGTGACAGTAAAATGTTTTCCATCAAATCTTATAAATGTGCCCACAAGTTGCTGCTCCATAGAAACAAATACAGATTTCATCATCATGCATTAACAAGCTTCTTGACCTTTCATGGGGAGAGAACATGAAAGTGAGACACAAAACTAAACAACGACTTACATCTGGAAGACAAAAAAGTCAAAACCAACAAAAAATTGAGGTCAAAAGGACATTTGTCTTTAAGATAGCAAACAATAATTTAAGCAGATTTTTAAGAGTTGATTCTCTTGCTCTTTCAAAAAATGATGAATATCTTTGAATCAGAAGACATCTAAGCTTATTTTATACCTAAACAAGAAAGAGCCTAAAATATCTTATTCTCTCTAAAGACTCAAAATTAAAATATGGATATCAGTATTTTCAAAGAAAGATTCAGCTGCATAAGCCTCGGAAACATTCAGTAGCAATCCAAATTCCAAGAAAATATTTTGATTTGGAGTAGATTCTAATTGATTAACAATTTCATTGGAAGAGTTCCTAAGGACTACTGTACTTAATGTTTGTAAGCACAAACACTGTTTAGGCAGCAATAAAAGCTGTAAGAAATCAGTACTGAAGGTGCATCTCACTAGAGCACTCAGTATCTAATGTTTCCTTTCTCAGTATATTAGCAACAATTCATCCCTTTCCCACGAAGGTGAAGGAAGTTTTATAACAGAGACAAGACAGCAGTAACTGATATGATTGCTTAGAGCAAGAAGTAGCTAGAACTTCCAAGACAGAAATCTAGTCCATTCTCTCCCCTGTAGAAGATTTCCTTGCACTATATGGAAGGAACATTTCTGCATAGTCTCCCTTTTGCTAGTTCCATTTTTGGCCCACACCTCTATTTAGCACTTAATTTTAACCGTTGGAAAGAAGGGCAGTAGGGTTACTCTGGCATGAGAATGTATCACAGCAGCAGAAATTGCCATCTCATGTAGCACACACAGGCCACCTATGAAAGGACAAAGCTTCTCACTCCATCACTGAGGATGGCTATTCAGTCAAGGCAATATCCTAGAAAGTGGAAGGATGAAGAATATACATTTAAAGCTCCAGTCTCAGATTAAAGGCTGGAGTAATCTGCTAAAATATGTATCTCTAAAAAGTGTAGTGGAGGGGAGGAATGTTGGAAAAGATTTTTCATTGTCATTGTTCATCCTCCCCCTCCCCCCCTCCATGAAAGTCTCTGAGGCTTAGAAGTGCTAACTACACTTCATCACACCTAAACAACTTACAGCCGCAGCAACCACCTCATTCCAACCTTTATTTCCCATAAATAACTTACCCAAGCCTCTCACAAATCAATCTTGCAATTTCTTACTTTGGGAACTTAGCATGTGTTATTTTTGTGACTTATCTTTTTAAAGTTGAATCAACTCTAAAGGAGCTTGTTTCTGGAACATTATTTGTGATAAATGCAAAGTAAAGATAGTATGGAAAGAGGAGGGAATACACACATTTAATAGCTGTTTTTCCATGCTAGTTACACAACGATACACTCTTAGTCATGCAAGGTAAAAATAAGGAGACACAAGATGAGACATGAAAAGGATGTTGTTATCCTCTTCCCAAAAATTAATGCATGTACACTACTTGCCTAAAAGTCCAAATTAGTTGTCATACCAGATTTGTGTAAAGCTTTAGGAAAGAATGGTGTGAGGGCTCTTTATAGAAAATTACACAAGTGGAGGATATTTCACTAATTAACACCCTTTCTTGCAGAAATGCTTATGTCCTTTAAAGATAAGCTTCTTTTAAGTAGAGAAAAGACCCCAAATATTTGCAGAGCCCTGACTTCAACATCTGTTGGTATTCTCTACACTCAAGTGTGCTTCTGTGTGCATGTTTATCAGAAGAGGTCATCAGGGGCTTGCTTGGTTTATTCATCATTTTAAGGCACTCCTATTTGCAAAGCTTCTGTTAATGTCAGTGAAATCTAACCCAGACAGAAGTTTCAGAGGTCACATATTTGGCATGCTACATTTAGAAACCCAAGTACAAAGTTGACGAGGACGCTTCAAACACAGGGGATTACAGCGGAAATAGGTCTCCTTATACCAAACTGGCTATTGAGCAGATTCAGGGAAGAACACACCGAGACTGCATGATGCTATTAAAGCTCTTATTCTTGCTTTATTTTATCCACTGACTAAATCAATTCTGCCATTTGGCAAAGCCTAGCACAGAAATAACACTTTATTTTTAATACAACAGAGGAGAAATAGACATGAGGCACAAAATCATGTACTACATGACCTATAAAAAGCAGATACTTACAGTTCGTAGGAACTGTATTTCGTCTTCCCCTCCTTCACCCCCTTCAGCCATGGCTCTTGAGGAGTCAGCTCTGCTGAGGCTGATCGCCTCCACCGTCGGCTCACTGCGCTCTGTACTGCTCCTCTCCTATCAGTATTAGCATATAGCTAATCCACAGCCATATAGGGAGCTCAGCTAACTCCACTGCACTGCAGACTGTCAGTCAACCCCCTCACTGCCAGAGCCAACTGCGCTGCTTTTCCAGCTCATAGCAAGCAATTCTCTCCCTTTTCTCTCTACCCTGGAGGCAAAACCCCCTACAGTTAAAGTATTGCAGGAAGCATTATATGCATCACTAGGTGTTGATTTTTTTCCCTCCAGATACTGTCTGGGCAGAACAACAATAATGGTGAAGTGTTAATAAAAGCAGAGCTTGAGCTTCCATTTTCACAGATGAGGATAGCAAATTTTGAACTGAAATGTATCAAATTCAGCAATTCTGAACCTACTGATTATGCAGCAGAAGGATGTAATCCTGATGATCGCAGGACAAGCTGATTTTGACAGCAGGTATTTTCAGCTTGCTTACAATAATTTCCATTTCTTGATTCTCTGCATAAGCAGCTGCAAATCTGATTTCCAAGATGACTTCATGATCTGAACCAACCATGTGTAGTTATTTGTGTTATCCCTTTACATGGTATTTATACCTATATCCTAAGGGCTTTATCTGTACCTTTTCAGAACTACACCTGAATATTTATAGAACATAGTACATATTTACTTCAGAATCCATAAAACACAGTTATGTTAAAATAAAACTTAAAATGACTTTAAATTCTAGTTCAATAATGAAAAAAATTGTAATTAATGAAAATTGCTATTTATTACTTCAATATGAGCATCTAATGAAGGGAAAATATAGACCAACACCAGGACAAAATTTAATTAAGTGAAGGGAGTAAAACAAAAAGGACACAAGAAAACAGAGGAAAGTACTGAGGAGGCTCTAGCCAGCCTTTCACTGTGTGATCTTGAATATTGTGATAAGATTGCAACCACAGCTTACCCCTATATTCAACCCATGAGAAGAATTACCCAAACTTTGTGCAGTCCCTATTTAACTCAATACATTCCCTCACAGACTACCATATCCATACAGTCTTTTTCTCAATAAGAACATATTTATGGTTTACAAAGGACAACATAGGTATAATAAGGGAACAATATCTTTCCTGGGGTCACAAGGACGAGTGTAGCACACTGAAAACTGAAACTGAATACTCTGTGCCCACAAGCTAATAACTTATGGACAACTGTCCTCTGGACACGAACCCAATGGACACTGCCCTTCCACCCCCCAAAATCAATGGTATTCTGATTTTGCACTAATTAAAATAAGAATAGTCACAAGCCAGAAAATAAGATGCCCAAGATTTTCTCTCCTTGATGGGCAGAAATCTTTAAAAAATGCTTTATTTCTCTCTGTCTTATTACCCTGAGAATATTAACCCAAAAAATTATGCCATTCACATTACTCAGCAACAGGCAATTTCAGGTCAAAAGCAACTGAGAAACCTTTAGCTGATATAGTCATACAGGCTCTTCCTATCAGTCCATCCACTCCCTTTTCCCCATCCCACAGTTTTTGTTGGTTGCTGTAAGGAAGAAAAAGAGCTTTGTGCAAGGCAAAGGCAATGTAGCAGAAAAATGTTTCTCTGAAGTGCCAGAAAACTGATATGGTTGGTATTTGAACATCCATTTTTTGTGTTTGGGGCTTTTTTGTGGTGTTTATTTTAACTCCAGCCATTTTTGGATCCATCTTTTATCTCATTCCTCATCAATGAAAAGAACATACCATAACTGATCTTTCTTATGGAATACTGTTATTCCACAAAAAAAAAAATCTGAGAGGTGGGGAAAATTTGCCTAAAAACAAAGCATGCCACTCAGTGATTTTACTAAAAAGAGTAGGCAGTGACGCCTACTATGACACATGCTTATCTATACATTTATATTCTTTTCTATTTTACATTCTAGTGGAAGGTTTCCTTGACTAGAGTAGGTGAAGATGGGTGCTGGAACTAGATGATTTTTAAGGACCCTTCCAACCCAAACATTCTATGATTCCATTATATCCGCAATAGATTTGATAGATATTGCATGGCAAAGCATACACATGTAAGGACAGCTTTTCTGTAACTTCTTAAATGAAACAACCTTTCAAGTATACTACTTCACTTTGAAAGATTATAAGTAAGAAATAACTAAAAACCTGAAAAAATAAGCACAAAGTGCTGAATTTCCTTCACAAATAGAAATCAATGTCATTGAGTATATGTGCTGGCCAAATTCTATTTTAGTTATGCAAGAAGTTTTCCAGATAGTGATTTCTGAACATGCAAAGCTGAGACTAATCCACCTGAATCAAATGAAAGGGGAAAATACATAACTTTTCAAGTGCTTTCCTCAGATGTTGGAGGATTCCATTAAAATGCTTCCTATGGAATGGAGAAAATTTTAAGTAAAATAATATATTTATATCAGTTAATATAGATACCTATAGATATCTGTGTCTGCTAATAAGGCAGATAGAGAGGTTACCATTTTTTTTCCTTTAAGCAGACATCAGTATGCTAGGATATTTCTTTGAATTTCTTTAAACAACAGAAAAAGCATATGAAAAAAGGAATATTGGGAATACCTTGAGCATTATAACAGAGATTAGGTAAAAATCTGATTCATATCAAACCAGTAGGTGTAGGGGTTTTTTGTAAGTTCCTCTATTGTTTGATACTCATCTTTGCAAAGTATCCTGTGCATTGTTTTGGGAAACAAAATCTTGCCATAATAAATGAAATACTTTTGTTAGATTTCCTCTTTTTAAAATTGTCAGCTGTAATGCAAAACAATTGCATAGCACTTCTGCTCCCTAGGGTTTTTTTCTGCAATATGTTTAAGGAGAAAATTATTCACCTACTACAGCATAATGAGATCCACATCTCCTCAAGACATGTTTTCTATCTAGGACTTCCCCATTGCTACAAGACTGAGATCTGGCTGTGATGATCGCACACAGCGTATATGTGTATGTATAACTATGTGTAGAGGTATATGTATATATATATATGTATATATAAATACGCAGACACTCTGCTTTATTGGATATGATTGGGAAGTGCAGCATTCCCTTGTGAGAGCCACACAGGTCCAACAATCTGAATTGTGACCACTTGTATGTTTTATGTTATTCTATTCATCCCAAGCAATCCTCAATCTGTAATTTAGCACTTTTGCTCCTAAACATACTCTGGTCAGAGTTCATGGTACTTTAAAACTATCAGAAGGACTTTTCCACAAACCAGATTTAAGGAAAACTTTTTTTCAGTTTTCATTACAAACATGTAACCTGCTTATCCTTCAACATAAGCTCTCCCCTCTTACTGAGGGATTTAGGCTGACTGACTCTTTACTTGTCCTTGATTGTAGGATAGAATTTTTATAGTAGCTTTAGCCTGACAACAAAATAGTAAGATGGATATTAAAAAACAAAATAAACAATCATCATTCTGTAAAAAATGTATAATCTGAACAATCTGTAAAAAACTTTTGTTGTACGTATTTTACCTTTATGAAGATTGAGTTAACATTCCCAATCAAAGATGAATCAAATACCAAGTAGAAGATATTTACAAAACCTGCAATGGGTTTACATGCATGCTGACATTTTAAAAAGTACAGGTAATACCAGTTACCAAGGATTCAGTTGGGTGAGGAATCAAAACAATATTCTCTGATAATTACAGGCCTTAGTGCTAAAAGTTAGGTGCTTCTTAAAAGAGTGTCATCTCTCTGCATTTTTTATATGCCTCTTAAGTACAAAGAACACAAATACAGGTTTTAAAATGTCATTTAAAGAAAAAAATTGTTTTCTTTACAAAAACTTCACAAAAGTATTCAAATTCATTATGTTGAATGTCTTCAGCAGTCAGCTCCTTGTTCAGTTCATAAATGTTAGGTGCTTAAACAGGTGAATATTTCATTCAACAAAGAGAAAACTATTTCTGTGAATATCCAATAAAAAAGTTCTTTGTTCACTTCTGGGGTTTTTATGTTGTCATTTTGTCTAGTTACTTGAGTTTTTCTGGTTTGGTTATTTTTTGGGGGGGGATGGGAGGATGGTTTTTTTAAATTTAGTCTAGAGGAATTGTATTAAATTTTCATGTGGAAAATGTAGGATCTTGGTCAAAGATTTCCTCAATTTTTACAACCAAAAAAACTCCTTTGATGCCATTTCTATATGAAAGCATAAAGTGTACTATAAAATGTTTCAGAATTCATAACATAGTATAAATATTGCTTGTAAGGCCTGATTCAGTGGTTTTCTAAGCAAATTCATCACTGCTTAAAGCAAAATGAGGAAAGAACCATATCTTAAAACCTCATTGGCCAATGATCAAAACTTTATGTTAGATTGCCATCTGGTGGCTACATTTAAAAAAGATTCTGTGACTGGGCAAACATGACAGTTAATATTATTTTTGCCTATGTTAGGGGTCTTATTTCCAATTTTACTATAGATTATGCAATACATTTGTCCACAGTGGAAAAACCTCTCTGCTCAAGCAAGGCAGTTCTAGAGCACATGGCACAGGATTGTGTCCAGACAGTTCTTGAATATCTTCAGTGAGGGAGACTCCACACCCTCTCTGGGAAACCTGTTCAGTGCTCAGTCACCTGCACAGTAAAGTTCTTCCCTGTGTTCAGGTGGAACTGCCTAAACATCACTTTCTGCCCATTGCCTCTTGTCCTATTGCTTGGCACCACCAAGAAGAGCCTGAATCCATCCTCGGACACCCTCCCTTCAGATACTGACAGACATTGATGAGGTCCCCTCTCAGCCATCTCTCCTTGAGGCTGAACAGACCCAGCTCCCTCAGCCTTTCCTTATAAGAGAAATTTACAGCCCCATCATCATCATCATCTTTGCTGCTCTTCACGGGATCCAGTTCAGTAGCTCCCTGTCTCTCTTGTACTGTTTCTGCTTCATATTATTATATATTATACGGACAAACCTGTATTTTTAAGCTTGCTTTATTCTTGAAATATCTGTCATATAGTCGTAAATCTTATCCATCTCTCATAGATGAAGCATGACCATTTCAGCATAATTTTCTATAAGCATATGAGCACAGATTGTTTTGATGACCAATTAGGAAATTTTAATGAGTGATTTTCAAGGTTTTGAACAAAGTTCACAGAAACTACATCATCATTTTACAGAAGTGCCTATGGCAACACATTATGAAGAACCTGGATTTTGTGCAAAGAAAATATCAGCCCATCTGCCAACAGAGAACTGCATTAATTCAGTTTGAATTCAATAAAAGCATGACCAGCCATTTCCAAAGAACTGAAACAGAAAAAATTCTGCACTAGCAATGCCAAGTAGCTGCCTCTCCTAACGTGACACAGAATACTGACATAAGTCAAGTGATAAATACTCAAACTATAATATAACAGAATTAAGACTTACCATTTAGTTAGTGTTTCTCTTGCATCTACTATGTAATTCAAGAATTACCACCAGAAAATGCCACGACCATTTCAGCTAATTATAGAGCTGCAACTATAAAAATAGTCTTAATTTCTGTAAAAATCTCAAGGCTTTCTAAATGCTAACTTCCTTCAAGACTATTGTAATTGCTGACAATAAAATTACTATAGCTTTTCTAATCCAAACAGCTGAATATTAACAGATGGCATATGTAGAGTGTTTTGTGTTCAGCTATGTTGTTCAGTTGTGATTGGTAAAATAAGTCTCCCAACACTCTTTTTGGGTTGCCTCTGAGAAAATTGTTCAAGCACTTTTCATTAAATTTACTTTGGCTTATGATTTACCTTTCTTTTCGCAGAACTTTTATACATAAACATTTAATTACTTTATATAAAATTTTTATATAAAAATAATCTGCATTTTTAAATTCCATGGACTATTTCAATAATCATTCCTCTTCTAAATAGAATTAAAAGCATGTCAATATACACTCTGCCTTAGAGAAAATTACTTATGGTTATTTACTGAAAATACTGAACTTCTTTAATCATTTCATATTTTCTACTGACATGACTCTACATAAAGCCAGTTCAGTTTGAGATCTTATGTACCATAGAAAGAAACAGAGTCAAAGAAAGGTGTAGTTTCTACTGCAAGTAAATTTTAGTGTATCACAAATTAATACCAGTCAAACACAGTTCCAGAAAAAGTGCTCAGAAGAAAGGACAGTTGAGACTGGGACAGGAATCAGAGAAACTTGCAATGTAAGTTGATAGCATCCTACTTCCCAACATTAACACTTACACTGGGGGAGACCCACATTGGAGCAGGGGGATGCCTGAGAGGAGGCTGTGACCCCCTGGGAGGCCTGGAGTGCTGGAGCAGGGTCCTGGCAGGGACCTGCCGACCCGTGGAGAGAGGAATCCACACTGGAGCAGGTTCCCTGGAAGGACTTATGACCCTGTGAGGGACCCAGGCTGGAGCAGGCTGTGCTGGAAGGACTGCACCCCATGGGAACATGACCCACATTGGAGCAATTGTTTCCCGTGGGAGCAATGTTGGAGAAGTTCATGGAGGACTCTCTCCTGTGGGAGGGATCCCACACTGCAGCAGGGAAGGGCTCCTCTCCCTGGGCAGTGGCAGAAACAACAGGATATGAACTGACCATAACCTCCATCCCCTCTCTCCCTGCATCACTAGGGAAGGAGGGAGGAGTGGGGAAAAGGTGTTTCTAAGGTCTATTTTTACTTCTTATTGTCCTGTTCTGATTTTGTTAGTAAAAAATTCTATTAATATCTTAATTGTAGCCTGTTTTGCCCATGGCAGTACTTGATGAGTGATCTCCTCCTGTCTGTATCTCAGCTTATGAAACTTTTGCTATATTTTCTCACCCCTGAGGAAGGGGGGGATAGAGAGGCTTTGGTGGGTGTCTGGCATCCAGCTAGAGTCAACCCACTGCAATTACTTTAACACAAGCCATGCTAGATATATTATTTTAAATTTAAAAAGGTGACCTCTTATGTTTATAAGTCCACCATAACTGCAAACAATCATGCAACAGATACACAAGCCCAAAATAACATCTCTATATATACATATATAGATATATATAGACACTCAGTAAGCACAGTATCTCCTGTAACAAATGACAACCTTGATATAATTAGTAAAATTTTAAAATTCAGTAAATGTGACAATAGAATTTTTACTGTTGAGATTATATTTATATTCTGTGAATTTATTGATTCGGATGATTATGAGCTAGTACTGACAATCATGACTACTTATCATGGCAACTGAGGCATAAAATATAAAAGGAGATTACATGAAAAAAATGTCATTAAGTTTTAAAAAACCCACATGTTTTTCCTCACTTCTCAATTACTAAAAATCAAGAAGTCTAAAATTTTCTCCCATAAAATATCTTGTGCTATACTGAGTGCTCCTTGGTGTAGCACAAACTTATTGATCTGTATTGCTGTGTGCTTTAGAAGAAGTAGCCATTCTCACTTCTACTTTTATGCATATTCCTATTTATTCATCTCTTTGTTTACTTGGTTTACTTTCAAGTTTTGTTGTCAATTTTATACAGCTTTAAACAGACAATTTAATATCCAAACATAAGGCTTTTGTCACAACTTGTTAATGAAATGTTTTTTTCTTAACTGGAGCATAGACACTGTGAACGTATTAATCTTACTTGTGTTGTAGCAAATAAAAATGTGCTGGAGATGCTTTAATTAACTTTTGTAACATGATTCTGAAAATATTAGATATGATCTCTTGGGAAAATGTAGAAACCAATTATGAGACTAACTCTTCCAAATATTCCCAAGATAAAGGAGTCTAAATCTGAAAAAAAAAAATCAATAAAAAATGTAATAAAAAATCTGCTTTCATCATCTACTTTGGATTAATTTAGGTTCAAGAGCTCTTCTAGAAAAGTGTAGTTTAATTATTTACATTTATCTACTGGATGCTAGAAAAGGAATATACTTACTTGAATCAATTGCAAAGAGATTTTGCTCTCTAGATAAAGCAGTCCTAGAAGCCCGAGTTTAATTAGGAACAGGTATTAGCCCAGATAGAGAAGACTGTGATCACTCAGACTATTAGACGGTCTAACCAGCTTTAACAAAGAAAACTGCTCAAAAATTGTGTTAAGTCGTTCAATATAGAAGTAAAACTTTAAAAATAAGGCTGTTCAATTTAAAAATATGCTGTTCAATGTTGTTTCAATTAGTGCACTACTCTACTAAGTCCAGTAAATTGTTTAGGGTCATTGTACCTCAACCTGACTACAGAATGTTTTTTAAGCCCTCTCTCACCTTCTGCTGAGCCTTCCTGACTGGTTTTGCAGTGGTTATGCAGAGGGGACCCTGCTGGTCTTGTTAACTGAGAAGCAACGAGACCTGCGACATCCTGTCTTCCCCTTCCTTCCAGGAAAGCGGAATCCTCTCAGTTCCTAGATCGAGCATGTTACGGTCACCTCTACTGCACCAAGCAGTGAGGTTCGATGGCCGGGCTCGGGGCGGGAGCGCAGCCCTTTCCCGAGGCAAAATCCTCACCCGGGGAGGACGAGGGCCCGGGGTCCCGCTCCCTCCTGGACCCCGCCAGCGGGAGGCGTCGGCCCGGGAGCGCTGGGGAGGCTCAGACCGCCCAGCAGAGCCAAGGCTGCCAGGAGCCACTGCCCTTGCCACGGGCAGGTCCGAACGGCTCCCCGAGAAAATGCTTGGGGAGAATATGCCTAAACAGATGTACTTAGGTTTGCCACGTCTCTGCGTTATTACAGCGCTGGTCTCGGTCTGGTTAGTCGGAACTGCAGAGAGAAATCCTGCTGCTCACAGGGCCGCTGTCCGGGGCGCTCCGAGGTGCCGGGGCTGCCGTTCTGCGGGGCCCAGGCATCCCAAAAAAACCAATCAATTCTTTGTTACTTAGCTTTTGTAAGCATAGTTAAATGCCACCTGCCCCACTGAGTTGCCTCAGGGAACAGAGGAAGAAAATCTGGAGTAGTTGATGCCGTGCTGCTTCGCTTATCTCAAATTTGCTTTAGCCTCCTGAGCCCTGCATAGACAGCTTCAAAAACACTGCAGGCTGAAATGAGAAATTGATGGCAAATAATATTTAGCTTTCAAAATGCCACGAACTTTTACCTAGACTCCAGTGAATCAGCTCTGCAGCCAAAGAAAGCTATGGCTTTTGCGGATGAAACAAAGGCAGCTGCTGTAATTTGTAAAAACTGTAAGAGACCTCTAAGGTTAAGCTGACCATGTACTAGGGGTGCTGGACTTGCCTTCATTTCCCCTCAGCAATTGATTGTATGTATTCTTTTCTTTTAGCACACTGGGTATAACAATGGAGAGTTATTACATGTGATGGAGATCTGTCCAAACAGCTTTAAAAAATGCAAAGAAAGTAAATCAAAGTTTAGAATCTTCTTCTTACACCTCAATTCAAATTACAGTAAGCTTTACTGCAAGCCTTGTATTTTCATGTAGTATTAGTGTAACTGAGTGACTTGGATTGATGAATTAATTTTATAGCTTTGTGTTTACCTTTACAGCTCCTCAGTACTTTAACTACCAGGTACTGAAGTTTCATGTAGTTCTGAAAACCATTATGGAGTTAATTTTGTGGTTTTCATTAATTATTTGTGAGTCATTATGCTGTATACTGTGGGCAGAATGTTATAATAAATATCTTTTTTGTCCTAGAGAGTGTTTCCAATAAATACTTCTAATAAAAATACAAAAAAAAAAAAAAAAAAAAAAAAAAAAAAAAAAAAAAAAAGTATCCCATGTGTAAACCAAATACAGCTTCGCAAAGGAAGGGAGTTACAATGAAAGTCAAGAAACCTTTGATTAATGTTATTAGTGCCTTTAAAAAAAAACCCTATTCTGTCCAACTGTCTTAGCAAATACTTAATAATTAAAATTAATTATTTTGGGTTATCATTTAAATGATAGTCAGTGTTTAAAAACTTGCTGTGAAAGAACAATAAGAGTTGGGAAAGGATAATCAGCAGTTTTCTTCATGAGCAAAAATAAAACTAACAATAAATCAGGATAATGCTTTGCATAGATAATTATAGTATAGTATAGTATATATGCATAGTATAATTCTATACTTTGCATAATGATTTGCATAGATGTTACACAGTAATTGTTCTTTAGTTAAGGAAAGTCATGGCTAAATACTGTAAACTGTCATGTTGGATTTACTTTAACATCCACTCAAAGCAAGTGCCACACAGTATTGGTCCTAATGTTTTTAATTTTTCCTTTTTTAAAAATATATATTCAAAAGAGTTGTATTCACAAAAATGTGGACATTATTTCATTGCTTCTTGACCTGAATGTACATATATCTTTACATGTACAAGCATCTAGGAACTTTTGGCACATTCTTATAGTTAAATGTGCGAGGTCATGTGTACCTGACCCTGTGAATTTGGGCATTAAGATCTCTATGACATTTTGTCTTTTTCTGATATATAGCATTTGCTGGGTTTTTTGATTACCCTCATGCTACATTTGTACCTATTTCAGTCTTAGCATGATTATGTTTCTTTAGTCAAGGGGCAAAGATTAATTTTTTTTTCATTTCCCCATTTCTAGATCAATATCCCTGTTTCTAGATTTGTATTTTATGAGAATTTCAAATTTATTTTTATAGAAGATTTAAGTTTTTGGCCCCTTTTACCGTAGAAATTTCCTACATCCCAATCTAAAAACAACTCAAAAAATCTGCTCTGGCACCACCAAATTACTTTTTTAGACTACAATATTTTTTAAATAATATCAGTTACTTTAACATTCTTAGGTTGACATCCTAGGTTTTTCCAAAAGATACTCGAACAAGTGTTATTTGAAAATAGTTCTATTTCAATTACCATTTTGTCTTTTAGAATTATGTTAAAAATATTGTCTATTTGTAGGATTTGTATCTCAGTAGCCAGTTGCACTGAAACTTTCATAGTTTAGAGACAGGCTGGGTAATTTTTTCAAAAGACAAGTATTATCATTTTAACATAACTTCATCCTACAGTTAGCTATTGAGAAATTCCATTTTACAGTAACAAATCGGGAAAATGTAGATAGTTGTGTCAGTCACCATATCTGATTCTATATGTGGTTGTGTTTCTCTTTCTGTTTTGCTTTCTCTCATACTCTACCCACCTTTATTTCTGGAAGTTGTCAACTTTGACCCTGCAATGCTGATTTGTAGCAGTAATTGTCAGAACATTATTCAAGCAGAATTACTTCTCTGTAGCTTCCAGACAATGCAGAAGATAAAGTCAGAGACTCCCTGTTATTATCCTGTTCAGGCAGAGATAACACCACCTGCCTAGTATTGCTTTTGTCACATGTCTAAGTTCTTCCAAGGTCATGAATCATTAGAATATTTAAAAGAATAAGATACCTAATTTCTACCAACAGTAGAACATTTATTTACCAACCTTTCTGACAATCAATGAAGGAATTCAATAAAATTTACATCCCTCTGGTTCTAGTTGTGTCACATACCCTGTCCAATAGATCACTTGAGTAAAAAACACTGGTAGAATACCATCTTTCTAACAGGTTTATGGGCTGAGTAGCACACCATCTGCACTTGTTTCCTGCTTGGGCTATGGTTGAGCTTATGCAGTTAGTTTTAATCCATAAAATCCTAAATGACTAAGTCCTAGGTATTTGTGGTCACCTCTTATTTGCTGCTACTAGAATTATATCCACCATATTTTATATATTAGAAGGCTATTGGAAGATTCTTTCACTTCCCATAATTTACCTGTGTCACTTTGCTATTTAATTATGGGACAAGTGTATAAAAGATATAAAAACCAGATTAGAATATTCTGCTGCATTAAAAATCATTAAAAGAAATTGCAGATGAAGTTATACTTCTAATTTGAAATTAACAAAATAAAATAATTGCATGTGAGTTTGAATGAGCATATGCAAACCTTAAATTACATAAAGGTTTTTATACTATTACAGCCATTTAAATGACATTTTTGGATATCTTACATTATCTTCATTTCTCCCAATTTACATTTCTTCCATAAATAATTTGATGGCTTTAACCTGTATTTTATGACAATAAAATACAGATGTTTGGTTTGGTTTTTTTTTTCCCTGAGAACCTTGTTTTCTGGACACATTTCTCTTTCTTAATACATTTAAGTGTTATCAAAACTGCACTTAAATTATCTTGACAATGTTTTCCTGGGCAAAGTGTCACAAAACATTCTTTCCTCTTTACCAACACTCCCAGAAATCTGTACATGTATTACAGAACTTTCAGCAGTTTTCCTTTAAAAGGTTTTTTCCTTTAAAAGGTAAAATATCAAGCAGGCTGGAAGTGGCTTCTGTTGGGAAAACATGAAAAATGTTCATGTATTTAATGTTTATAATAAATTTGGAAAATGAGATTAAATTTCATATTAATATTAATCAACATACAGAATTAGGATGAATATGAAATTAAAAGGCTGCCAGATATAGGGTCAATGTAACATCTGATGTGGGAAAGTGTAAATACATTCTCTGTGGTTTGAAAGTGGCTTGGTAATTTATGAAGTTAAAACCTAACAATAATTTGTAGTTCAATGAAACTTCAAAATAACTTGATCTGAAGGTTCATAAGCATGAACAACATCATGAAGCAGCTATAAAGTGTATTTTTCTTTTTTCTTTCCTGAATTTACATACTGTTGCTTAGCATTATTTCCAGAACCTTGTGTCAATTCAACCTTCAAATGTGCTTCCTTAAGCCCCAATTCAGCCTCACGTGTTCAATCACATCTTTTGCTCCAATTTTTTTTTTGTTACAAGTATTTGTCAGTTTTGCATACCTCTTTTTGAAGCAGGTGTATTTTTGTTTGAGTAGTTCTATGACATGTCTTCCACAGTAAATCTGAAGGTGATACAACTTGTTGAAAACTAGTTCTGTGATGATGAAAGCTTTCAGTTTGAATTCTTTTATTTCTTACATTGTCTTAGCTGTTCTTCTGATCAGCTGTATCACACAAGCTTGAATTACCCTGCTCTCTCCCGAAAGTGCGTGGGGAAACCGTATTTTCACAGTTTCATAGTTTTACAAAGTTGCTATCTCTATTTCAGTGTATGTTAAATTTTGAGGTTTTATCTATTCTGGTTTTTCAACAGTAACTAGAGCAACTGGACATCACAAATTTAAAATCTGTTTTGAGTCCTTGTAGGACACGAAAGAAAGATGAGAGACTCCAAATATTTCAGAAGGCAAAGAGTATAGAAAAAAAGGTTTTTATTGTCTAATTCCTACTACCTTTTATAAGGTGTTCCAATACAGACTTAACATGATTGGTGAATAGGAACGACACCTCTCTAATGCCATTGGTTAAACTAGAGAAACAGCAAAACACCACCTGGAGAAAGGTTGTTTTGAGAAACGATAGTTGTTTGCCAAGACCGTTTTGAGAAGAAACTTTATTGAGAAATTATTCCTTGAGAAAAAGTTAGCAGCTGCTAGCAGGCTAAAATCTCTCAGACCCAGAAATATCAGGCCCACAGTTGTGCTCCTTCTTCTGACACTGTCTTTAAACAACCAGCCAGAATTTTTTGAAGGTCATTTGTCTGCTCCAAGCAGTAGTTCACTTTCTAGGTGGTTGGTCTACTGCAACGATCAGAGTCTGTGCGATGTAATTAATTTAAAAATACTTCATAGCCAAATTGGTAACTGCTTTCTTTGGCTGATGCCTGACTATCTTTCAGGAGATGCCTACCTCTCCCTAGAACACGAAAGCAGTGAATGGTATTTCAGCAATCTTCCTTGCCTTCTCCTCTGCCATGTGCCATTCCTACTAATTCCATACAGAACTTCCTTGTAGAAAACATCTTTCACTCAAATACTGTGGTATCTCACATCTGTATAATGTGCTTACAGAAATAACCACTTTTGGCATCCTGTTTCTGCTATGACTATTTGAATATTTTTGTCCCAGAGGCAAACCTGCAGAATTTTCTAGAGTATCAAATTGCAACTATGCAATTAATATATGAAAATATTTTGAAAAATGCATGAAGAATGGTTTTTTTGTGCATGCAACAGAAGAAAAATACATTCAAAATTTCAATTGCTTATTGTATTCTTCTAAAAGCTTCCTGCACATTTGGGGAGTGGGGGGGGCATATTTCAATTCAATATTTTATATTTTAAGGAAGCTTGCACATAGCTAAACCTTGCATTTCCTGTCAAGTAGACTTTGGTGAAAACAAGTTACTATGTGGAAGTTTTTAATAGCAGAAGATATGTTTTGTATCTTTGTAACTATGATAGGATCTATCTTCCAGTGGTTTTATGATGTATACAGTTTTGACATGTTTGTACTTTATGCTGGAAAGTGGCTTCAGATAAGAAGTTAGATTGCTGTTATTACAGATGTTCAGGGGTCAAATTGCATATTAGGATCATTAAGTTGAAGGTCTTCACCCAAAATTCTGCTATTCTAATATTTTTACATGATTAAACTACTGTTGAGTAGATATACCTAATGCAAGTCCCTCACGGTCATCTGCTTTTGAGTACATAAATATTACGCCATGAACTTTGAGGATATAACTGGCTTGTACAAGTAGAATAGGTTGCTTTTTCTCTTTCAGTGTGCCTTTTATAAATATGATCCACTGTGATCTTTTCAAATCCTTAACAAAGAGCAGCTATCAGGAATGTTTCTGAATGAGAGACCATTGGCCCATGACAATTAATTTCAAGCATTTCCAGTTTATTCTTTTATTTTACCTGCTCATAGACTACATGTACACTTACCAGCCATATACAGATTTATCTTACCTTAAAGCTCAATGATTAAATCCTGCAGCAGAGGCTGAATTCTATACTGACTCTCTTTCTACAGTAATCAAAGCAAGGCTTCTTAGTCTGCTTTTTCCCCCCCACTATGCAAATACTATGTAAATAAACCTTTCATCTTTTTAATTTTTTTTAATATGTTGGCTACTGAGCCAATTTAAAGATATGTCAATATCTTATTTTATATTGTATGTTGAATACATAGATGTAATATTGCTTATAACCCTATATTTTAAATGTGAAAAAATGTAGAAGCTTTTTTTAAAGTAAGAACTCTACTTAAATCACTTGAACTATACATTTTTACACCTTCTACATCCAAAGATTAATATTACTTCAGAAAGATACAAAATTTATCTAAGTGTATAGCTGGGAGAATGGGTAATTCCATGGCATTTGAGGTGATGGAAATATAATGCTAAAGCTGAACTAAAAATTTTGACACAGTCTGATGACTGATGACTGTCAGCTGATTATCCTTTTTAACATTGTAAGTACTATGTTCAAATCTGTTGGTATTGGAAACCTTCCAACTGCTTAGAATCTGAAGGTAAATTAAGTAGCATTTGAAAGACTAGCACCACCGCTACATGTGAGTCCTCTTCCTGGAATAATTGGGAGTATAAATTGTGCTGCTCTCTGCTGGCTTAGACTTGGCATGCTCTGCTTTTTTGTAGACAGTGTGCATTCCAAGTCTGGTCAGCATCAGACAGTTACAAAAAGTTCAAATTAGAGACACAATTTCAAGAAATGCAGTCATTAAACGTCTGAAACATTTTAACTTTGGGATTTATTTTGGTGAAGTTACATGAATTACGGTTGTAAATAAAATATTTCTTAGTAACTTTCAGCAAAAACAAAAAAAAATCTTCTGTTCTAATCTAAATATTACTATGAGAAATGTCAAACTCACATGATCAATTTATGAAGTGGCTTATGCGATTAAACCATGCAAGGTTATCTGGTTTTCTCCTTCCGAATATGTGTTGTGCTTGCAGAGCAGGTGAATGTGTCATTATTTTTTTTTTTCTGAATAAATTGAGAAAAAAACCCACAGACATAAAGAGAAAATTGTTTTGTTGCGGTGCATGATTGAGGTTTTCAAAGTTGTATCTGTATTTTTTTTATTTGTCTGTATTTGGTAGATTCCTTCCCGAGCCCCTTCCAAAACACCCCGACCCCTGTTCCCAAAATGTCACCTGGTATCACCCTGTCCTGGACCCCACCCCCTTCCTTCCCTCTTTGGCCCAGAGTGTCCTCCTCCCAGGCTGTGACCTGGTAGAAGGAGAGCACAGGGGCCCAAAGCTCTGTTCTGGCACATGGACAGCACTGAATAAAGACCTTCCCAAACCCACACCAGAGCCCACTTCTTTATTCCAAGCCTGAAACCACGCACAGCAGGGATTGAGGAATCCACAAACTGTTTGAATTGGTCTGGGAACAAGTGCTTAGCCGGTAAGCAGAGCCCACACAGAGAAACCAACAACATTGTTTGAAATAAAGGTTTTTTCAAAAAGACTATCAAAGTAGCTAATTGTGGTCTGACAGTCTTACATCATGATCTAATCCTGTCACTGTTTGGGATAACAGATATTTTTCTGCATTATATAGAGAGAAGTAATAGTCCATCTTTGCCAAATATGCAGAGAATAGGGTTTTTTCATCTCAGTTCCTTATTTCTGGTGACCTTAGACATGCAACTTTCCCTTAGAATGTTCTTTGACTCATCAAAGTGTGAAACAGATTCTCACAAGGTAATAATAGTTTAATTAAATTTTGTGAAGCACCTTCACATTTCCAACAACAGTTGAAGCAAGTTCAGTTACCTTCAAAGATGTTGAAAAAAGTCATTGCAATTATTTTGAAATGTTTTCAATTTCAATTTTTCCATTCAATTTCAATTTCATTTTTTTTAATTATTTTAAAATATTCTGAATTATTTTGCAAATATTTTCAATGATGCTGAACATTCATGTTTTAGAATAGGTGTGAATCTTTTTTGTACATAGATTGCTTTTCTTCTTCTCCTCCACCTTTTCCTTCAGACTGTTAGGCCTGAGGAATTATAATTTTGCATCTAGTTAATTCTGCTGTTGCATTACTTCATCTGGTTGAAATGTGTATAAAACCTCTGATATAGATAGAAAAACATTGATTATTTCTATTTATTGTGCAGAACTACCAGATGTTTTGTATTAAAAACATTGGATCATTCAGTGTTGGTGTGTTTTTTTCTTAAGTAGGTATTTTTAAGATATGCTGTATCTGTAAAGTAAGCTTTTGTTATTATTTTGGTCTCTTTATTTTCTCTCCTGAGTTTATAAATATTAAACTGTAACATATAGATCAAGTATAAAAATGTTTAAGTGTATACTGGATACAGAAGTCTGAATTGCTTTTATCAGCATATAGATTAGTGTGCTGAGAGTGACATGGAAACCAAGAGGCTCTCCACTTGTGCTTTGCACAGTTTTCCATGAATCCTGTATTTTAAATGTAACCTTTCAGCATACTGAATTTGGGCTCTTAGTTATAGCTTTTAACATACCTACACAAACTGAATCCATTCTGCTTGAGGAAATGTACCTGTGCTGTTACGTTTGATTCTAGATTCACTAGTGACTGTAAAATAGGAGACATACCAGAGAGAAAGAAGGAAAGAGGAGTGATAGATAATGATCCTTTTATCCTTAAGACCATTACTGAGGGCAGTTTGTCTCCACAATCTTTCAACCAGTACAACAGATACATATATATGGTCGTCTTATACACTACCTTCTTTTTCTTATTCTTATTCCTTTTCTTTTCCTTTGTATTTTTTTTTTTTTTGACACAGAATTTCACTACTGACCTAAATAAATGGCTGTATCTACAGTTACTGTTAATCTTTCCCAGAATGTATTTAATAGCATACGCACACACACACACACACACTTTTTTCATAATCTTAGTGTTTAGTTTGCATGAGGGGAAGTCATGCCAATTTTATTGATTTTATAAGGAGTTGATGGTGTAATAGCTTCATGTAAATCTGTTGACATGTAGTATATGCCAAATGGTAAACTCCTCCTTTTTCAAATAACAGACAACTAGTTGATATTTACAGTCATTAGAGAATGTTTGATATTTCCATGCATTTGTTTGCAGAATACAATATGCAAATAAAGAGAGCTTTTTCTTGGAATAATTTTATTTTGAAATTTTAATTGCCACCAGTTCCCTTAATTTTCTTGTTGCACCTAAGCCTGGCAGAGAATACCTCAGTTTCAATGCACTGATGAAATTGATCCTACTACTTCACCTTTAGCAGTGTTTTAGTCACTTAAATACATACTCATTTCCAGAGAGATTTTCCACATTGTTTTCTGAAACATTCTGTCTGCTTTCTGTAACAATCTTAATTATGTCCTTTAACCGTAAAAATAAGTAATTTTTCACTCTGCTGTCAGAATTTTACATACACATATTTGCATTTGTTGTAAAATTGGCTTCCTCCCTGTCCAAATTCAGGTCATTTTATAACAAGAGCTGGCAATGCTTCAAAGTCATACATCCAGGATTTTGAAAATTGCAAAGATTCTCCTCTGCTGTCTCTTGAAGATCCATTTTATTAATCACAGAAAAAGCCATTTTGGACAAAGTTACTAAATAATTTGGGTGATTTGGTATGATGTGAAACAGGCAAATATGTATTTCTCATTAGGGTAAAATCTTTGATATTGATGTATGTAATTGATTACTAATGTAAACTATAATATTTCCATATTAGACAGTTTTAGGTCAAGAATTTATGAATAAACTAAATTAATACAATGCAGCATATGTTGCAGTGACAAAAAAAAGCACTGCTCAAAACCTGTCCAACCAATCCATTTTAAACATGCATATCAATATATTTGCATTTATGTTTTTCATATAAAGAGTGTTACTACTTTTTTCTGTATGAAGATACAAATTAATCAAGGTCTTACAATTCCAATTCTATTTATTTGAATAATTTTTAAGAAAACAGATAATTTCTTACACTTAACTAGATGGGGGGGGGGAGGTGTTTGTTTTTTTCTTCGTCTGTCCATTATGTCAGACAATAATACCAGAATTGTATTTGCTCCTGTCAAGGATTCAAAAAAATTCCACAATTTTTTCTCATTATTATTGAGCAGAGTCTCTATTGAGTTTCAGATATAAGAACAAAGCTGGCAGCTGAGACAGAAGGGATCAGAATCTGAAGTAGTAGTACATGGTATTCCTGTAATGATGGCTCATGCTGCTGTTCCAAGGCATGGGATGTTATGGATTGAATGTGGGATGATGACCCTAGGAAGATTTGAGAGGGTGCAGGAGGAGGAACTGAAGAATAAAGTTGATTCTAGATTCACTAGCATAGTACTTGCTATGCCATAAATATATTTATGGCATAATTTATATAAATTCATGTTTCTAAACAAGTCAAGAATAGATTTAAATCTTTTTGGTGCAGAAGTAGCCATGTAAATTTAAGTACACAATGAATTTTGCATTCTGGAGCTGTATTTATTGGGAATGCAAAGCATTTTAAAATTAAAATGTTAAATCTTATATCCCTGTTCTATGGAAGTGTCAGCTCTGATGTGCAACTTTAAGACAAGAATATAAATGCATTAAAAGTTGGAAATACCTGTTCAGAGATGAGAATTTGCTGCAGGTATGGGGAAGAAAAGGGAAAATAAAGTTGTCTTATGGATGATAGGTCTTTGCTTTTTAGTTCTTCAAGTGCAAATGTATTGGTAACAATTGCTTTGGCAGCAAGCTGTGATATATTTCCTACTCCCCTTTTTGCATTACACAGTTCATGTTTTCCTCATGTACCTGTAGATTACCCATGCATCTTCATGAACATTGGTTCTGACAATATTACAGAAAAATATTCATCCTTTGAGAGAGGAGCATAAGGAACTATAAGTATGTAGCTGGCCAGCCTGTATCCTCATCGTTAGTCCTTAGAACTCAGTTTATAGACTTAGGTTATCAGCCATTACTTCTGAGAACATTGTAAAGTGCTTCATTGGTTCTTAGGTATGATTTTTGGTGATTTTCCAACCTTTCCAAATAAAGGAGCAGCCTGGACAGGAGGTTGTTATTCATTGCTTTGCTCCATGAAGGTCTTCACTTGTATGAGCCTTCCACACTCAAATGAACTGACTAAAATGAGTAATAATAACACTAGTTCCACTCAACAGCTTGGGTTATTCACTGGAATTTAGCGGTTTATAAAAGCCCCTGAAAGGTTTAAACAACAGCTATTGTTTATTACCATACACAAAGTCACAGCTTAAGAAATGAAAGGTAGCTGAAAGTAAAGGTTATTTCATCTAAAGCAGGGTCAGTCTGCATATTGGATGTAGTGAATAGCTTTCAGTTCTAATTAGTGCATTAACTTAGCAAATAGATGACTTCCAACCTTTAATTTCCCTTAAAAATTGAATGGTTTCAAGTTCCTCTCCGAATACATTTCTACACAAGCTCTTACCGGTTGCTTCATACAAATCTATACTAGTGTTCTATATGGGCTAAATGAAGCAGAAGGCAGGTTGCATTTATCCTATGACAAGATGAAAAGCTGATTACGCAGATGAGTGCAGATGAAGTGGAAACCTCTCAGAGATTAGGTTTTGCTCTCACTGTGCCCTACATTGCAGCCCAGCCTGACATAATCATTTCATGTTGGTTGCTTTCTGTGAACTCTTGTTTCCACACAAATCATGTGTCTGCAAAATGAAGTTACTAAGTAAGTAATTGTTAATCTTCGTTTCAAAGTACTAAACATCAGAAGAGCAAGTCTTACTTTCAAACCAGAGTTTTTTCCATTCCCCAGTCTGCAGACATGTCTCAATATGCAAAGTATGAGCTAGTATTTGTATAGGTGACCAGTTGATGGTCAAAGAATTTCAGGTAAAAAGTAGGAAAACTCATTTTCTTAAGTTTTCAAAAGGGAAGGAACATGTGAGTGGTCTAAAGTGATAAGAATCTGATAATCTCTAGTATTTCAAATAGAGATGGATGTTTTCTGTTTA
This sequence comes from Trochalopteron elliotii, assembly GCA_024734555.1. Lineage (NCBI taxonomy): Eukaryota > Metazoa > Chordata > Aves > Passeriformes > Leiothrichidae > Trochalopteron > Trochalopteron elliotii. Next base: position 922,756 of record JANPWX010000360.1, read on the forward strand.
AGTTCAGTAAGATCATAGCTATTTATGAAAGATCTTCACAATGAGATAATAAAGAATTTAATAAACTAATTCATGAAGCAGAACTAAATGTGACATTTTCAGGAGGCTACAAGTTACAGTGAGAAAAGATATTTTGTTGCAACATTTGACTACAAAGACAATGCCTATGGAAATTACAGGGTACTTTCTCCTAGTTGTGTCTGTTACTAGAAATATTTTAACCCTAACACTGTTACTTCTGAATTGTCGCTATTATTTTTCCTAAATCAGTTGTTTCAAAAGCCATTTTCTTCCTTTATGGTACCTTTCAGAACGGAGAACTTTCAGGGAAGAGTAGCAGGAAGATTACTTGTAGAAAAGTGAGGTTCAGACCAGTGAATTAGGTCCTTGCTCCACCTAAAATTCTGTCCCTTGAAATAGCAAGGTATTTTATGAGGTGGTTTAGGACTGCAGCTTGTATTCTGATTTTCCTCTTCCAGCAGTGTTAGGAGTAAAGGAGAGGATTTCTTGTCCTCTAATGTTGCAGTTCAGAGTTCTGTCTGGCTTGCTTGAGGGCTGTATTGCAATTACTGTGGTGAGCGGTAGCGACATGATTGGCAGCGATGCTCATCCAGGAGGAGAGCAGATTTGACGGATTACGCAACGGCAGTTAACGACGAAAATAAGCAGGCTGCCGCCGCGATGCGTTAGCTTCCCTCAGCCCCAGGCTTTGAGGGAGCGTCTGTTTCTGACACTTCGAGGGGCAGGAATCCCGGCTCCGGGAGCGGCGGTCCCGCGGTCCCGCTGCGCTCCCGAGCGGGGACGGG
>JANPWX010000360.1:923914-971416 GCA_024734555.1 Trochalopteron elliotii
TATGTACTCATTTAAAGATATTTCTACAAGTATATCAGTAGTATTCCCATGAAGTTTAGGTAAATCACTTCTACATAATGTTGTGAAACTTTCACCTTTCAGGTAGCTTGTACTGGGCTTGCAGATGAATTGGTTTGTTTTGGTAAGTTTCAGTAGAAGCAGTTCAGCAACTTTGGGCTAAATGGAGAGAGAAAGAAAGAAGAGCTGCTTTTTTGTGTTAGGATAGAAAAAGAAACTGTCAACATCATTAACTTAATTTGAAGGACTGTAGACAAAAAATTGCAGTTTGGTATGAAATCGAACATGGTTCGAGCAATGGAAATAAGTTTTCACTTGAGTTGAACCTATCTCACTAAAAGCCAAGTGGCATGGACATGTGTGTTCCTGTGTGGTTTTTCAATGAATGGTATAAGGGGTTACAGCTACATGGGCATAGGTGACTTAATTATGTAGTCAGTAGTAAACAAGAGGACAATGTTCCTCTAATATTTTGCATCTTGTGAAGATAAGATTGAAGTAGAGGCATGGGTAAAAGATTATCTCAGGAGAAATTTTCTTACATAGACAGATATTTCCAGGAAATTGGAACTTTTCCTTTCAATTTCTGTTTTCAGATTTTCATATCTGTAAAGTGAAAGCCATAGGCAAATACCAAGTAGAAAATTGGGAAATGGCAGGGTTTCAAAATAAATGCCAAGGTAATGAATGTCAACTTTATACTGACAGTTGTCAGGACATAAAAAGGTGGTTAAGAGACAGTTCTAGCTGGGGTGTGAAGAACTACTTGGCAGGGGGTAGAGATTGAGGGTTTTGTGTTTTTGGTGATTTGTTGGGGGGTTTTGTTTGGTTTTGTTTTGGTTTTTTTGGTTGGTTGGTTTTTGTTTGGTTGGTTTTTTGTGTTTGTTTGGTTGTTTTATGTTTACCTAGGAAAAGACCTAGGGCCTTCACCCTATAATTTAACAAGGTCATCCTTTCTGAAGCTTTGATCCTGCTTTAACTTGCACACATAAAATATTTGAAAGTGGAGCCAAAAGTCAAAAGCAGCCTTTGCAATTAAATCCAAATAGTACTTTCCAGATGGTGATCAAGAGTAGGAAAAAAAAGGCAAGAACAATCACAGAGGTCTTCATTTAGGCACAAAGGTTGGATGGCTTTTTGCTCCAAAGCATAGTATTTAAGAACCGAATGAGTTCTATTCTTAAAAAACCCAACTTTTCTATGTGCCTTTGTGTTGCTGTTTCTAAAAATTAGTTTGCATCCCTTTCTCCACCCACTCTTTCTGGAATCTAAGTCTGTCAGCTTTTAATTTTTCTTTAGCTATTTTGGCATGAAATAACTTCCTCTTTTAGCTTGGATCTCATATGATTTAAAAAGATCTATAATCTGAATGTATATTCCATTAGGTTTTAGGTATCAGGAGGAGTACCAAAATGCAGGAAACTGGCCACCATGGAGTAATCAAATAGATATAACTCAATGGAATCTGAGCCTTAACCAAATATTAATTGTTTCTACTGTTTCAGCATGTTTTATGTTTTTATACCTTGTTCCTTGATGACAACCCTTCTTTTTTTAGTTAATAATAATGTCACTGCTATAGTTTCTAGTTGTGACCATTTATGTTTATTTCCGCATACTTAGAGACAGTAGGAGCAAAGACTGCAATAATATTTTAATTACAAAGCTCAAGTTGGTTCTTGATTTTTTTTTAGAAAATCAGGTTTTATGGCTAATGGCCAGAGTAGTTCAAATCTCCCCTGAGACAGTGGACTCTATAGAGCTGAGATTGAGAAGTTCAAGGGAAGGGTTCTTTTTGCCATGATAATTTGGTCTTATGAAATTTCATTACATCTTTCCAGATGATTGTGATTTTTCTTGCCTGTAAGTGTTGCCAGACTACAGATACAGTATGTATAGCTAAATATGCAGTATGTATATGTCAGCACTTCTGGCTCAGAAGCTGGAAAGAAAGCACACAAAAGGCAACACATGAGATGTTATCCAAATCACTGTGTCCTAGTCAGGCAGGTACTACCATTGCTTCTCTTTCCATGGAAGACTGAACTTCCAATTGTTACTTTGGACGTTCAGCTTGACTTTAAATCCAGTTCTATGGGGAGATAATGGAGGGCTGGTTATCTCCACAAGACCATATACATTTTGTTGAGTTGGGCCCTTAGAAAATTACAATAGATCTTTAAATTCTTAATATTGAATTATTTCTGTCCTCCATTTAAAGAGTCATCAAGTCCTAATTTAAATGGCACTACTGAAATCTTGACGTAAAATGAGCATTTCTTACATCAAGATTTAAGCTGATATTTTTCTCAGTCATCCTCTTGATTCTGTGGTATTTTAAGCTTGTTATATTGAAATATTTTGTTCTTCATGTTTTAATCTTGTTTCTTCTTTCTCCAATGAGGGTTGTATTGTTGTTTAAGTTAGAACTTTCATGGGGGATTTATATAACCTGTTTAATCTTAAACTAATTTGAGTTTTATCATTATTTAAAAATATTTTTATTGGTAAAACTGCATTTTCTGTTGACAGATTTGCTGAATTTAATAAAAATTGTGTGTTTAATCTTCCACGATAGGGAGCAGACCAAGAAAATGACAATGACATATAAGCAATTAACCATTTTCAAGACTTAAAAATGTTAATGATATGCACTTGGGACTGATAAAATAGACTAACTGTATATCTAAAACCCTGTGCTTACTTCTTTAACAGGTTTTGAAAACCTATAATCTCTCCTAGCAATTTGGTTTATAATTTTTTGTTAGTTGTAGTCATATGTCGAAACCATTTAGCTATGTATGCAATGCCACTCACAAAAAGTTGGAATGAAGAAAACAAAGGTGACCATAGTTCTCGGATCTAATACTTTTTTCTTTGAAATGTTAATATTATCATCCCAAGTCATTACATCCCATTTTATCTTGTACAGCCAAGGTTTTCAAAATTTGAATTATTCCTAGAATTTTTGAAACAACCCAACATTCCTTAAGGCTTAAGTAATTTTAAGACCCCTAAAATTTTTGAAGGGAGAAAAGTTCCAAGTATTACTTAGTTCTCAACCATTGCATAATTTTTGAAAAAATATGCATAATTTAAAATAAGTTTGTTAACTTGTCAAATACATTATTTTAGAAAATTGTTCTTGATTCTTAAGAACTTAATGTGGGACAGAGTCTTTGACCTTTATTTCCAGAAAGATATATTCAAAACTTGCTGTATTTTGTGAAGGAGTCCTTCTATAGATAAAAAATGTTGTTATGGGTGGGGTTTTAATTGCTGCTATTATTCTTTAAATTCTATTTCTCTTGTTTTCACCACTAAAGCTTCCTTATGATTTCCACCTCCTTTTGTGATTAGTCCAAACTTTTTGCAGCTGTATTTTCATCCCTTGCTCATGAAAGAGCTCAAATATTTGCTGCAATGTAACCTTTTAGTTTCTTTTTTTGCTTTCCCTAAATACCATATTGGGTTTAAAGTTCAGAATATATGGCCAGATGCATCCCTGAAAGTGATGTTTGGTGAAAGACCTCTGATCTCAAAGACTGTATACTAAATGCCTCGTGTAAATATCATCATGACAACTAACAAGCATGGGCATTCAATAATTAAATAGATAAATATTTACTTTCTTGGTTTGAGGAAATTAAAGATGTTATTGATACAATACAGAATAAGATGCAGTTCTTGCTGAAGAGTTGGATAATTGAACAAGCAAACTTAAAACTTTTGGACAAATTTTAACTAGAAGATGATCCTTTTATTTAGAAAATACTTATTTAATTCATATTGTTTTCCTGTAGAAATATCCTATACTTGCTACCAGAAGTGGAAACAAGTTACTGTGTATCCTGTAAAATTTACCCATTGATAAAGTATTGAGAAAAAATATTTTATTGTAAAGGCTATTATCTATCTGGGTTAAAACTGGAAAAAGTCTTTTGTGCAGTTTATGACCCTAGTCTGACATGTACAAATATGATATTGCAAGTTTGCATCTTTTTGTTCACTGTAAATGTAATTTTTTAATCTTGCTTTTCCTGATAATACAGTATTTTTGTGCTGAAATATATAAAGATTATGTTTGAGATAATGTAAATTGTTTGTTTGTAGTAGCTGTTCTGGTCTTATATGGCTTTTTGTTGTTTCGTTGTTGCTTGAAAATCAGCTGACTGTTAATAAGTGCAGCTTTTCATTAAGACATCTGTAACCTGAGGCAAAAGATCTTTTCCTCTTGCCTCTAATTACTTTTTACATCACTATATGCAAAAGTTCAGCTGATTATTAGCCACTATTCCTTAGCCACTATCCCCTGTACACTTATCAAGTAGTAGTTTTCTGTTTTAAGTGAAAAGTTTTCATTGTGAGTGTTCATCTTTGGTAGAAAGGATATAGGGGAGGTGTTAGGGATGTAGGGATGTTGTAGGGGAGAGTCATTTGTCTGAATGAGGTATATATATTATTACATTGATGTAAAATTAGTAAAGCACAGTATACCATGTGATTGTTGTTGAGGAATGAACCCTGTCTTTATTTTAAAATAGATAAAATAATTATAACATTTATTTTAATTTGTAGATTTGGCAAAATACTTTTTTCACAGACTTTTCTGAACTATAAGAGACCCACAATGATCATTGAGTCCAGCTCTTAAGTGAATGGCACGTACAGGGATAGAACTCACAACTTCGTCATTATTAGTACCATGCTCTAACCAGCTGAGCTAATTACAGGTTTTCTTACCATCAAAGAGAGTTTGGGGTAATGTTTGTTTGCTTGTTTATAAGCATCTTTTGAATCCCTTTGAATCATAGGTTTGCACTTCTACACATGGTGAGAGTATGAGGAATGTTTTTAGGGGCACTTACCTTTCAGTTTTTCCCTTCAGCAGTCAGAAAACTCTGTTCTAGTCAAAAAAAACCTAGCAACAAGATGATTGACTCATCTGCTCTCTGGGTTCTTTCCATGCCAAATGCCTGAGAGCAAGGTGAAGAGTGTAAAAACCTGACTGAAGTGCAGAAGGAATTTGTTTGTTTGTTTAAATGCTGTACTTCTTCATATGGTCTGTTTCAAACAGGCTGTTGCTGTGTTGTTATTGCTTTGGGATATGCATACAGATTGTCTTTGCTCATTCTCTGCTTTAATGTCTGCTGGTTTGCTACTTAATGTACTTCGTGCATTAAAGACTTTTCATATTTGTAATATTCATTGCAGACTTCTTTATTAGCAACCTCTTAAACAGTCAGATGGGTGAGTTTGTGATGGGAATCTCATTTGGTAACTAATTCTTGGAAATTAGTCACTTTGACAAACAGATTCTGGATATTTTTGTGGTATGGTTGATTTCAACAACAGTTTCGTGAGGACATGTTGTATGACTTTTTTTTAACTTCCTGATGTAGTTGTGCCAAAGAAAGATAGATATTGCTTTGCTAAACTGAAGTAGGCTACAGAGGGATGAGAACTTTCATGTCAGACTCCTTTCAGGAACATTTTTGAGGACCTGGTGGTGCAAATAATACATGTACTATTTTGTATTTGACTGGTCAAACATAATATACTTTTTTTTTTGTGTAAATGGTATTAGTTCTAAACCCCAAAGTACCATCACTGCTTTTTTCCATCTTCTACACTAAGAAGATAATATGCATATTTGCAGTATGTCAAATGAGACAGTGGTCTACAAAGGACCAGAGCAAGTATGGGGCACTTTGGCTACTGAGAATGTATTTGTTCCTAGTGAGGCATTATCATATTATTGAGTCCAGCCAGAAACTTTTAAAGTCCATTTTAATTAACTTTACATGCCTTGTGTAAATTATCTTTTTGTTAAATTATGTTTTTTGGTTTCAAGAAGTTTAGATTTCCTCATCTTTGGATCACAAGGATGATGTATTCAGAGGTCTGGGTTTCAGATTTTTTTTTTCATGGGCTCTGTCCTAGATTTCCTGGTTGTCAGTGCTGCATAAGATTGAACAGAATGACACAGCCAAGGGTTGCATTTATGGTTGAAAATTGGTTTGGGTACACAAAGCTCTGCATTGTGGATTAACTTAATGACTTTCCACCCTATGCTTTGGGTTATTTCTCTGCTTCATCTGAATTTGTTGGCAAGACTCTAATATGCCTTAATACTTCCCTTGTGCCATTGAATGAGATCTGAAATTTAATAAAGCAGCTTCCTGTCTGGCATAGGCTCTGTTTTGCATTCCTTAATGCTCTCTTTGCTGGTGCAATTCCGTAATTGTGAACTTGACAAGAGCAGTATTTTAAACTATTATTGTTAACAATATGCAGTATCATTTGAACAATTATACAAATAATTAAATACTCTAAATTTGATTGGTATTTTTGTGTGTGGTGTTTGGTTTGGGGTTTTTGTATTGGTTTTGCCACAATCCAATAAGCACAATGTAGACTTGGAGTTGGAAAGTTCTTTATGGAATTCTTTTATTTATGTCAAAGCTGCTGGAAGGAGCTGTAATATTTTGTCTTCATGAACAGATTATAACATTTATGCTTCTAATGACATTATTTGGAAGTCCAATAAAATTTGAAAGAACCTCAGAGAAACTTGAAAATTTAGGCAAGAGAAGAAAATGATGGTGTTTGTCTCTATTTGTCTCTAACAAACCAGTTGTGCTCAGTAAACAAAAATTATGGTAATTTCATTTCACAGTCTTTCAGCTTGTGATATGAAGCCTTGATCTGTTCACATTTTTACTACCTTTCCTTTTCCATGCTTTTCTTGTTGTGATATTAATTAGCTACATAGCTCAAAAAGTTGGTCACAGTGTGCTCAGAAACAGGTTGTCACCTAGTAACAATCAGATATTAGGGAGAGCTGGGAAAGTAGAGAATTTCAATTCTGGCTTACTTGAGTATCTGAGATAGGAGGAAGACCATCTGTCATGCTGAGAAGTGAATGATGTGTCTTGCTAGAGAAAAGGCACTGTAGGAATGGAGTCCTGGGTTTTAAGAGCACATTTTGAATAGCATAATGAATGGATGTGCTGGCATTAGACTTTGAAGATCACTGTGACTTTTTTTATTGTTGTTAAACTGAAACAAAATCCATTAGCAGAGCAGGTTTGCTTCTCAGCTGCCTATTTAACAATTTCAGCTGTTCCTTCCACTTACTAGCTTTCTCTAAGTAGATTTTCTTTTCCTTGAAGCAGTACTTCTCACAACCTGAATCCCACTGCTCTGCCACTATGCTTTGGAAAGTTGCGTAAGAGAAATTTAGCAGTGATGCTGAGGGTCGTTTTCATTGCTCCATCTTATGTGTTCTGTAGTTAAAATTCTAAGTTTTCTTGGAATAATGGGCATTCTACCTAACTAGTATACTTTGCTTGAATGTGACTTTATTTTGCAATATTTTGTTCCTTGTAGCAAGGTTTGCAATGGAAGTAGTCTTATAAACAGATTGCAAAGTTAACAAAAAAGTTGGGGATGAGTGTTGTAATAGCATTTGAAAGTCCTTTACCAGTTTCTTTCTTTCCTTGACAAAATTGTCCTGATTGTTTCTTATAATGGTTCTGCTTACAGAGCAGGGAGTTCACTTCTTTCTTTTTCTGATAGAAGATTATAAAAAATGTAGAATAAGAAGGAAATTAAGTTAAAATGTTTTCTTGGTCATAAATGTATCTACTAATAGAAATAAGCTTCGAAATACCAGCAAACAGTGCTGTGCATGGTATCACATTATCTTTTAAATCAATAAAAGTTTTGATACAGAATATGTCATTGGCGTAATAGTAACAAAGTGTCCTTTCTCTTTTGCTCTTGTTACTTTTACTGTTTCTTTCTAATAATTGATATTTAATATTTGATTTCAAAGTCTGTGAACATTTTTTCATTACATGGAGGTGAGTTATGTTCTACTCACAGTGACTCTACATTTTAATGTGTCAATGTGTGTGTACCAAACCCATGGTTACATTTGGTGTAACTAAGAAGATAACTAATAGGACGTGGCCTTTATACTAGGTTCAAACTAGCGTAAGTTTGTTATTCAAAGATAATACCACTTAAAAAAAAAGAAAGCTCAATAGATTTGTCTATTTCTAAGTGAAAAAGAGCTTTTAATTTTAATAATTTTTGCAATATGATTCGAGGAGGGCAATAGGTCTTGTTTCAGTAATGTAATGATTCTGACCTCAGATTAGACTGGGGCAGCTGTTTGGTTTTTGGGAGGGGCATAGCTCAGCAAATCTGTGCAGCCAAGACAAGGGTTAGCTGGTTCTCTTATATACGTGTCATCTTTTGTCACCAAAAAATACCCCAAACCAAAACCATGCATGTTACCAAAAATAATGTGCTCTGCAGAATAGGGCTGACTTGAACCTGGTGATATCATAGATGTCATGTGAGGATACTAAATTTGATCGTAATGTCTGGGTCTATAGCTACTGGGTCTATAGTTTCCATGATGCTGTTTGCTAAGGGGTGTTCACTACTGCTTGACTGAAGAATGGGTAGGGTTAAGACAGCTTCTAATATTTCTGTATGCAGAACCACTCTTGACTACATCTGCCAGTGGCACACACACCCTGTGACTGCATCACTCTATGCCAGGAGAGCAGCAGGCGTGCACAGCTGGACACAAGGAAGACTAGTGAGGCAAGGGGTGAGGCTGCTCTTTTAGGTAGTCCTCAGCCTTATCTGTATCTCGAACTCCAGACTCACACAAAGAATTAAAACAAGAATAAAAGAGGAAACAGAATGGCATATTTTCCTCAGGAGTTCTTATAGATCCATGATACAACAAACCAGTCTTCAACAAAAGTAGTGACTAAAGGTTTTGCACCTTTCCTATCACTTCCTATACTTGAACAGTATTCTGAATCATGCCATGCAACAGTTAACTGCTGTTAAACAGAATTAAGCTCATATGACTCTAATGGAACATCATTCTTACTGTGGTCTCTCTCCTTAGGATATCTGCCACGTCTTTAAGGATTATGTGTATATTTTAAGAATTTTGCTGGCATGAAGAATGATACTACTCAAAGTAAATGGAAAGTTTGAAACCGTTTAAAGAAAATTATAGATGTTCTATGAAACAGAGGCAAGTAAATCACTGCAATAAATTACTACTTGTTGATAAGATGTTTTGGGCAAATTCTGCTTGATTCTTAAGCTGGGCTTCACTAATTACTTATAATAAGTTATGGGCATCATTATAAAATGATATCTAACTCTGCATACTAAAAACTGATACAAAACTTGTATATTTTTGGAACTCAGCAAATTTCAATGCTGTTACTCACAGCATTGAGTAATCCTTCTGGACAAAATATCCAGCACACAGCTGGATAAACACATCATGGGATGGGTGACCAACTGGCTCACAGGTTGGGTAGAAAAGATTATAGTGGATCAGGTGACATCAGACTGGTGATCTATTACTAGTGGGGTTTCACAGAGCTCCATCCTGGGCTCTGCGCTTTTCAACATCTTCATTAATGACTTGGATGCAGGACTTGAAGGAATACTAAGTAAATTTGCTGATGACACTAAATCGGGAGGAGCTGTTGACTCCCTCAAAGGCAGAAAGGCCCTGAAGGGAGACCTCGACAAATCAGAGGACTTGGCAATCACCAATCACATGAAGTGCAATAAGGGGAAGAGCCGGATTCTAAGCCTGGGATGGGCAATGTAGTATGTATGGACAGACTGGGGAATGAGAGGCTAGAGTACAGTGCTGTGGAAAGGGCCCTGGTGGTCCTGGTCAATGGCAAGTTGGATATGAGAGTGGTGCCCTGGCAGCCAGGAGGGCAGAGTGTGTCCTGGGGTTCATCAGGCCCAGCATCGCCAGCTGGGCAAGGCAGGGGATTGTCCCCCTCTGCTCTGCACTGGGGTGGCCTCACCTCCAGTGCTGGGGGCAGTTCTGAGAGCCACAGTATGAAAAAGATGAAAAGCTCTTAGAGAGTATCCAAACAAGGGTCATGAGGATGATGGAGGTTCTGGAGAGGAAGCCTTGGGACGAACAGCTGAGGTGACTCATTTTTTTCCACTTGGAGGAGACACCTCATTGCAATTTTCAACATCCTCATGAGGGGAAGCAGAGGGGCAGGTACCGATCTCTTCACTCTCATGAACAGTCTCAGGACTTGAAGAAATAGCATGAATCTGAGTCAGGGGAGTTCTAAGTTGTATATCAGGAAAAGGTCCTTCACCCAGAGGGTGTTTGGGCACTGGAACAGGCTCCCCAGGGAGTGGTCACCACACCAGCCTGACAGAGTTCAAGAAGCATTTGGACAATACCCTCAGGCACATGGTGTGTCTCTTGGGGTGTCCTGTTCAGGGCCAGGAGTTGAACTTCGATGGTCTTGATGGGTCCCTTGCAAAGCAGCTTATTCTATGATTCTGTGAAATATGTTACATAGTAATATGACAGCTTCCTTTTAAATACTGTTGCCTAGGTTTGACTTTTTTAAGATTATGAAACGTTCTGTTGTATTTATGCTTTGTCAGTTGAAAACTGAAATTCTTGCATTTTTCAATGTAGGTGCTCTCCAGCTTTTTGTGCTCCTGGGCTTTAGGTCTTTCCCTGCCTGATGCTTATGCATTTCCTAATGACTTCAGACTTCTCCACTTTAATTATGCTAGCAGAGTTCCTTCTGGATAAAAAACAATTTAGTTCTCAAAAAGAGCAAACAAACTTCCACTATGTATGCAAAGAATGTAAATATATCCAATCTGTAGGAAGAAAATATGTGATGAAAAGAATAGGAAATAAAAAACTCAATAAATCTGCCTATAAAATTACAATTATATTATTGCATGTTGATTCAAAATAGATTTGTATGGTACCTCAATGTTAGCCAAGTAAATAGAACCTATATTTTTTTGTTATTCCAAATTTTCTTGATGTCTTGGCAGTTCCACAAAATAGTACAAGAAGAAAATATTCAGCCTTTTTTATTTTCTAAATGTTTTCTTGGTAAATAAAGCAGCGAGACCTAATTACATTGTGATGGTGTTATGCTCGTGGTTGTGCTGAGTAAGAAGGGAACAGGCATACTCGAATGGTTCTTTTTACTAAATGTTCAACAGCAAGTTAACTTTTAACAGAGAGAGGGCAAGACATTCCACCATTCAAAAGTAAAGCCTCTTTGAAATGGGTGTTTTAGTGACCATCTTGTGACCTGATGGAACAGCATTGACTGAGAACCCTGGAGACAGAGGGATGATGTAGGAGAGAGAAAGATTATGACTCCAACTATGAGTGTTAGCAATGTCATTCTTTTTGTGTCAGATTTCAAGGTAGAAGATTTGTATCAGAAAATACCAAGAGAAGATTGTGCTTCTGCAGGCTTGTTATTTGTCATATTAAATTTGCTATAATCAAGTTTGACAGGCTTCTCTTTATTTTTTTCCAGCAGACAATATTATTGTTGAAGATTAGTCAGATGCCTTCCGTCCATTCCCTGCCTCACATGCTATGTCATGCAAGCTTTGGAACACTTAGAACATAATTTAAATGAATGACTAATTTGGCAAGCATAATGGAAGGCACACATACCATCCTTCAACTGCACAAACCCATTATGGAGCTTTGTTACATCAGCTTCTATCATCCAGAGGGGAAAGTCAGAGGATTTACTTACAAGGGCTCTGTAACTCTGGATAGAACCAATAAGCGTTTCTGTAGCTGCTATCAAGTAAGGGAGAGGTTTCACATGGACCTGAGAGAACAGCCATATGAAAACTTTGGAGATATTATTTTTAAGCAAACTAGTACAAAAGACCTTTTCAATGAGTTGTACAAAATAACTGCTGAAAAGGAAAAACTGTTATCCAGTGTTTTGAGAATTCATCATTTTCCGGACCTTAAGGCAGGACATCAGGAGGAAAAGCGACAGGATGTTTCCGGAGTCCCGAGAGTTAAAGGTGATAATTACTTCACTCTTACACATCAGCAGGAGTTATTGCTGGATTCTACAAAGAGAGACAATTTGAATCACAAAAAAATGAGGAAATACAGACGAAAAGAGAGCTTTGAGGAGATCAGACATAGGAAAGAGGGAAAAAAGATACATGAACATCTCTTTTTACTGAGTACACAAGACACGCAACAGAAAAATAAGAAGATGGTCTCCACAAGACATCCGACCAGGAGTTATCCCAGCTCCTTTTCTCCCTCCAGCTGGCTAATAGTAACAGGTAAGGATAATTTACCAGAAGAAAATAGAATACAACCAGAAAAGTGGACAGAAGAGGGGTATTTTCTTAAGAGCAACAAAGCTATGAAATTGGATGCTGACTTACCAAGTTCTAGCTCAAAAGACATCAGTGATGTTGTTGCAGTTGAACCAGTGGATAATGGAGAATGCATTCCTGAAGTTATCAAGGTACCACAGAGCACTGGTTTGGTGAATTCATCTCGGTACAGTCTGTCTAACAAACTTGAGACATTGAGTAAATCTGCAGCTGCTAAAATCTTGAAAAATAGCAAGTATGCTGAGCCAGTGTGTAAGGAAAAACCAGGAATCACAGCTCTTGCTGAAGTCCAGGATTTAGACACATGTATTAAAAAAGTTACCAATCCCCCTGCAGAGTCTTTACCTGATTCTCACAGAGAAAATGAAGCCCTTTCGCCTGTTCTCACAACAGCACATAACGAGCTTATATCAAGAACTGATGTAAACTCTGTAGATGAAGCTGCTGGAGACTCTAATAACAGTGTGCTGCAGGAAAAGGAGGAAGATGGCTCTGGTTTGCAGTACAAAGCAGAGAGAGTGCACATTACTGATGAGTCATGCAACCTTGTGGGAGCAGTTAATAAAGCTCTTCTGAAAGTTATCCGGAGCGACACTTTAGATGAAGCTGCAGAATGGAAGAGACTGCAACAAATTACAAGAGTAGACAGAAACCTGCCAGGCTCACTATATGAGAAAAGGACCACGGTATCCCGGGGAAACGGCAAGCATTTATTTTTGAACCTGCCTGTAAATGAAAGTCCTGATATTCCTCAGACAAGTAATAATCTTAAACTGGAAGAGAAGAGGCTGCATTCACCTCCGTTAGCAGCAGTGAGTAATGTTTTTAGTAATTCATATCCCCTATCAAATACACACAAACAGATGTCACCTATTCCTTCTCCGTTATCTTCGAGACTGCCCAGCCCGCAGCTGCACCACCGGATCCTCCCGTTACCAACACAGAAGGCCGAGGAGGAGTCCATGTTCAGTGATTATGGCCACGGAAGACACGGTGCTGTAAACCTCTCCTTCAGTGATTTAGAGCCACAGTTTTATCGGAAGTTTTCTGATCCTGGAGAACTGGGATTTGCCACCAGACAACGGGGCCTACATCAGAATACGAGTGCAGGACACTTTGAAAAGTGTGCTGTGCAAGAAAAATTAACTACGCAGACACAGCAGAATTTCTGTCCAGGTCAGTCCTATTTCATACATTTTTAAGCTAATAGAATCAAGCAAGCATGAAAGTCTTGGAGTGTTTTCGGGGTTTGTTTGGTTTGGGTTTTTTAATACTGGCTATTAATAATAAATATTGTGTAAAATAAAAAACTATTTTTCTCTCCTTACAGATTGGGTGAAAAGTTGTTGAAGTTTTTAAACAAAAGTTACACCTATTAAAGGTTTCAAGATACATTTTTATGTCAGCTTATTTTCAGTCCTATTGTTACTGATTGACGTATTAGCCGAAGTTAAGGAAAAATGTTTCTGTATAAAATGAAAAAAGCTTGAATGCTTATTTTCCTGCTTTTCCTGTGCTGAGCTCTAGTCTTTCAAATTGTTATGATAACATTTATTCTCCAAAATGTTCTTTTTGCTTGTTTGACTTAACTGATAGAATATTTTCTGAACAAGCTAATTTACAGTGCCTTAAGTATAGGACTGGTGGTTTGACCATTTAGCCACAAGAGCTACATGTAAATTCTATAAGAAAAGGCTTGTTTTTAAGATGATTGCATACAGGAGTCATGTTATAATGTATTTGAGTACAGTGCATGGGTTTATTTATAAAAATATGCTGTGTAAAAAAGGCATAGTTATATGACATCCTGAATAGCTATTTTTGTTAGATAGAACATCAACATCTATACCCTTCATTTTTAACTTAAGAAACAGGAGGGCTGAAGGACCTAATTCTGCAGTGGTCCAGATGTGGCTCAGACTGGTCCCTCTGTCTTATGGGGGGGGCTGGCAGTGCAAAATGACACAAAAGGGGGATTCCAAAAGGGGAGGTATGTTACCTTAGCCAGAGAGTGTTGAATACTGCCTATGAGGTTTGCATTTATGCCTGCTACTTCCAGAAGTTGTGTTAGTTCCACACCAGACTAAATCAGATTTAAAGTGTTTGGTGAGTTGCCACAGCTGAAAAGATGGGTGCTATGTTCTTCTTCCATTAGTTTCTTGGTTCCTGTTGTGCTGTGCTGTCCTGCCCCTCTCATTACACCTTGTATTCATTGTAACTTTTGGTGACCTTGTTTAGCTGACAAAACCAGCAATTTCACCCCTTTATAAGACTAAAATAGCACAGCAAATCTTTTTCTCTCTGTTTTACATTAGTATTTTTTAAATCAATGTGTCATTCAGAATTGTTGGATGTGGAGCTGTACCTTTTGTGCTGCACTCTTTGTACTGTCTTTGCCTGGGATAGGGTTAATTTTCTTTACAGTAGCTTGTATGGGGCAGTGTTTTGGATTTATGATGAAAACAGTCTCGATAATACTGGGATGTTCTAGCTTGTGCTGAGCAGTGTTTGCACAGCATCAATCCCTTCTCTCTTTCTCACTCTGCATCCCTCCAGTGAATAGACATGGGGCTGCACAATAGGTTGGGAGGGGACACAACCAGACAGATGACCCAGACTAACTAAAGAGAAATTCCCTGCCACATAATGTCATGCTCAGGGAAAAAAGCAGAAAGAGGGGGCTTTAGAGGGGTTAGCCATCTCTTGCTTGAGACCTGTCAGGGCATCAGTCTACCCATGGGAGGCGGTGAGTGATTGCTGTAGCATCACTTGTTTCATTTTTTCTTCCCTCTTTTTCTACTTATCTTCCACTTATTAAACAAATTCTTTGTTTGTTATCTTGACCCCCAGTTGTTGGGGTTTTTCCATGCCTCTTCCCCTATGCCACTTGGGGGAAGGGAAGAGGGAGGGAATGAGTCTTTGTGTGGTGCTTATTTTCCCACTGGGCTTAACCCACAGTGGTTTTACAAGAAACAAAACAACACACATACATACTAATGACATCTGAAAATCATTGGCTGAAAATCCTGGCTATTAAGCAGAAACATCTTTGTGAAGAGAAGAAAAGCAGACAAGCCCAATTTTAGTTCTTGTTTACAGTTTCCTGGCAACATTAATACAGACAGAAAATAGTACAAGTTTTTTGTTTTTTGGTTTTTTTTTTCAAGTATGATTGCATGCCAGCATTATTACTGGTGTGTCAGAAAATCTGTGACTTTATGGAAAAATTCTCTATTTTGCTGGCATATATAATACTGTAGATATGTCTCTGGATCTGGGATTTTATGACTTTCCATTTCCATCTGAACCAGGGGTGGAATCATTCATATTGACAGAGCATTTGGAATACCACTCTTCTGTAAACATACATGAATAATAACTGACTATAGTTCATTGAGACAAATGATGTATCTCCAGTTTTAATTAATGTAAATGATACTAAGATTTACAGTTATAAAATTGCACTCCTGGTTTGATTCTTATCAGATTCCTCCCATGTTTGAAGAGCAGAGTTCAAGACTATTTTTCAGATTTGTCTTCAATGCGGTGTTATTGTGAAATGTTTTCTTTCAATTCCAGTCTGTTATTAAATTGTATAAGTATCTACAATGACTCTAAGAATTATGGAGAATTTTGGTCAACTTTTTATCAGTCAGGTTGATTGAAGGATTTGCTTCATGGCAAAAATGATGGTCTTTTGAATGTCTTTTCAAAGTTCCGTTGCTGTCACACCATGCACTACTTCTTCCTGAAAAACTTTTGGAGTCTTTTGTTACCCCTCTAACTCTGGATTTGGAAAATTTCATTAATTAGTTAAATATTCTAATTTATTAGTTTAAATTACAAATTGGACTCATTATACAGCTCTACATATAATTTTAATTTTTTCTTATCATTTGTATTAATGATTCTTCACAGTCTTTCTCAATAATTAGAGAATATTCCTTCAGTCAAAACTGAAACAATTAAGGCACAGTGCCTTTCTTCTGTACTTCCACTTTTTCTCAAATTCAGTTTCTTTATAGATATATAGATACATATATGGCATGTATATCATAGTTTCATTGCAAAAAGTTCTGTTAGTAATTAATTTAAAAGTACAGTTTACTGGATCTTCTTGTTGAAGTGCAACTATTGGCCATGGGAATAGGCCACAGCTTTCATCTTAGTAAGTTAATAGTTAACTGGGAATAATTTATAGTTCAACAATAATTATTTGGCAATTTTCTCTGTAGGTGGGACTGGGAATCAAAATTCCTGTATTAGCATGCAATAGTTCTATTTGAATTATTAAAATTCTAAGAAAAAGCTTCAGAATAGTTTAGGGCTTTCACATTATAAACTTCTCAGTTACAAGCAGCAAAAGCAGAAGTACAAACACTAAAATTTCTCACAGAACAACATTTATTAAATCCTCAGAAACATACTTCCTGCATTTCTGTATGAAATTTTTTCTACTCTAATATGAAGTACATTGTACTTTTGTAGTCTTGGAGATGCCTTTGAAAAGATATTCAATGTACCTGAATATCAGATACACTGTCTCAGGGAAAGATTTTCTGAGACCTTTTAGTTCCTGTGACTGCTTCTCTCTCTAGTTGTTCACAGCAGTAGCAAAAACTAGGAAGAAAATTTTTAGAGCTATTGTATTAATTTAGTACTGAATGACACCAATATGCTATTTTACTAAGTAAAATTTTACTGTAAGAGGAAGAAGATTAGGGATATTTTAGCAGTTATTGAAGTGAATTTGATTCAGAGCAGGAAACTTAAAAATAAAAATCACTGGTTATGACAAAGCTTCCAGGACAGTGACTGGTGACTGTGCTTTGAGTCAGGATGAGACCGGCAAGGGTGATTCACCACACTTTCTGTTATATCTTTTACTCCTAATGTGGAAAAAAAGAATAAAAATCTGCCAAGGGGTAATGGTGAAAACAAGAAAAGGAATAAATGAGAAGGATGATGTTACCCTATCCCCAGCCAATGAATAATGCTCCTTTTTTGGTTTCTAGTTGTTGTGAAGGAAGAAGATACCCAGAAAACACAGAAATCCAAAGTTAGTAGGACTGTAAAGAAACTAATCCAAACTTGGAATAGAAATGAATTATTAAGTTTTGTGTCAGTTAGAAGAGCTGAGACTTATGGTACTGAAAAGACAGGCCCATTCTCTTCTTACTCTCTTCTTTCTTGCAACGAAGGCCTTCTCTCTTGACTTTTCCTCCTCTTCTCTGCAACAAATTTGATGTTTTTCTTGCTTTTTGGTAATTTGAGTCAAATCCCTAAGCAAGCTGAAAACTGAGCCAGCAAGGAGAGAGGTGAGTAGCTTTGGCTGGTTTAGTGAACTGAACAGTTCACAGTGGGCTGATGAAACCCACAGCTAGGATGAGGGAGGACATGCAAGTGTGGCAGAAAGGACAAGTGAGCAAGACCACCCCTCCTGCAGGGTATCATTTGATCCCCAAAAATCTCAGTTGCATCCAAAAACTGGAAGCCAGAAGGCTGGCTGTGACTGGCAAGTTGTTAGAAGTGGGAAATGAGATGAATCAAGTTGGCTGAAGATATGGAGACACTGTGATATTTTGTGTGGGTGCTATTAATACTGAAGCCGGGAGAACAAGACATGGAGGACAAGTGAGAAAGGGGAACTCCAAGACTGAGCAGAGAGTGTTACCTTGGCTATGATAGAGAACATTTATGGAGTATCACAAAACAAGTAGAACATGGCTGATTAGAGATGAGATAATTTTTATTTTTGTTTTGTTGTGCAGAAGGAACTGTAACCATTGGAATGTACATTATGAGTATAAATCTATCTGGCTTACTGATGATTCATGAAGTCAGTATCAGGGAATTTTGGAGATACAGAAAACAAAAGGGAGGAAGAAAAACAAAAGTGAGGTAGAGTTCTGGTTTTAAGGTCTTCAAAATTATAATGCTTATCATGTTGTAGGGAAGGCATTTTACCTGCTTGAATGTAAGTTTTTAAGAGTATTTCTCAAATAATTGTCTTTAATTGACCAGTTAAATATGTTTACCCAAAAGTTCTTTGCAATGTATTCTGGATTTAATTGTAGATGCATCTATCCCTGTCCCTGCTGATGATTAGATGGAGAATGTTGTGTTTGCTTTCTTCTGCCAATGAGAATTTTATGGCAGCAGCTCACTTTCCATTAGAAAGAATTGAAAACAAACATTCTGGTAGTTTTGTGTGGCTGTCAAAAATTGCACTGCCATTTGGAAACAGGCCAATTGCTAATGGCTATCTCTGGCAGATCAGTTTTGCAGTCTTAAAATATAAAAGTGCTTTAACCTATAAAGAACTGTTTACTATATAGACAAATTCTTTAATAAGTATTATTATTTAAATGGTGTAAAATTGTATTTTAATCCTCAAAGATCTTGAAGGAAGTGAAAAGCACAAAATTACACTTTCAGTTTGATACTTCACTCCTTGGTGGCTGGAGGAACAACGATAATATCTGTGCTCCAAGAGCTGCCCTACTCCTTAGGTCTTTCTCTGCCTGCTAAAACTGTGTTATCCCAGTTTTCCTGCATTCATTTCTGTTTGTAGTGTAATCATAGCTTACTTGCATGTGAAGAAGAACACTTTGATTCTACAAATACAGCAGTTATATAGTCTATAGTTCTATATATCTGTTTAAATTTCCAGCATTAAAATAGCAGGATGTGAAAAGCTTTAGTTCTGGCCTTTGTTGTATGTGTTATCATTAAACACCAGATAATGAATCTATTGCAGAATAGAAGACCTGTAATTGAAAAATGGCATATAGGCAACATTTCACCCCAGATATGTAATGAAGGTAGCAAAAAAATTAATATCGTGGTACTATTTGAATATTATTTTGTCTTTTCCTAACTTGACTAACTCTTCAAGCCGAAAAGGGACAAACACAGTCAGTTAAGAGAAATTCAGTAACAACACCTTATGATGTGTTCCTGAACCATGGTTTTGGAAAATGAAGTTTCATGTAAACAAAACTCTGTTTGAAGGTTCTCATAACAGGAGACAGATTATATTATAGTGTTTAGAGTGTTTTTGATGTTCCTTTTATAGGGGAGGGAAAGGTTTATAAATATCTTCTCTAATTGAAGTGGTTCAGAGAATTGCTAATTAACATTTTAAAAGCACTATAGCGTTCTGTCCACGGTAAGTATGCACTTCATGAATTAAGTTTGCATATGGATCACATGGAAAGATGATGCATAGTTTCTCACAGGTAATTCACATGAAAGTAATATACATGAGTATGTTGCTTCACAAAATCCATCTTATTCAGAATAAATGTTCTTTGAAGATACTGTAAAGGAGTTATGAACTAAGAGACTGGTATAAGAAGAGAATTAAAATAAAAAAGAAGAGAGAATTAATCACAGAATCTCAGAATCATTTAGGCTGAAAGGCCCACTTGAGTTATCTAGTCCAACCTTCTGCTCAGGCAGGGTCACCTAGAGCAAATTGCCTGAGCCTTTATGCAGAATTTTTAATTTGTCCAAGAATGATGACTGAACAACATGTCTATGCAACCTGTGTTAGTGTTTGGTAAAAGAGTGTTTTCTTTTGTTTAGGTGGAATTATGTAAATTTTCAGTTTACTATCTCAGTGTTATAAAAACCATTAAGTTCTACTCTGAACTTGTTTATTTTAGCCCAGTGTGTCTCTAATGTCCTATGGGAATTGTGTTACCTACTGACTCAGTGTGGCTGCAACAGAGTTCTTTCTGAGGATTTTTCCAGCTCTTGGTTTTTTGAGTCATAGTGAGTAACACCACTATCCTGATTGTCACTTAGCTCTGTAAAATAGATACCCTCTTTGATAAGGATTTCTCTTGCTCTTTCTGCATACAGTTGCAAGCTGTACCTAAAATTTTTCCTATTAAGTTTGCACATTCCTTCTAGATATGTAATCTTGCAAAGTTTGCTAATTTTGTGTCCAACTAAAATGGATTTTTGTTTCTCTGTTATATTCAGTGCAGTTACTCATTGTACACTGTATTGTGATTGCCTTTGAGGACATCATCCTGTATTCTCTACTGAGTCTTATTACACATGGTAATGATAAAAGATCCTTAATACTTCATCCCAGTGAAACCAAAATCTTTTTGTACCAGTATAAGCAAAATAAGGCAATGCTGCATTGAAAGGTAGACTTATGGCAGTTTGAAATGAACGTAGGCAGGACTGTAAGTTCAAGACATGGTCTCTGAGTTAAAAAGACCCTCTGAAGACTGGCCTTGATAGATTCTGTGAACAAATAGCCCCTGTTTTAGTTGAATGACTTCTCAGCATGCACACTTAAGCAACAGTTATATTTTCTTCTCTCTTTGTAACATGTGACTCTTCAGTCAAAGGCAATCAGTGAGGGGAAACCAAGGGAATTAAATTGGAATGGAAAACCAGAGACAGCTTAATGTTTTATGCAGGTCATAGATTAACGATTTTCCGTTTCATGGGGAGAAAAAGGCCAAAACATTCCTTCTGGTTTGCAGTTTGTGCACTCAGTTTAAGAAACTTAGTGTAATGAAATGGGCTTCTTTTCTCATCAGTATAAAAAGAATTTCTTGAAGTAAGATACTGGGATAACACAGTTGTCATTTCTTAAATCTGCATGTATTCTGTTGGCCACTTTAAACAAGGTGATAGAAATGGCTCAGCTGAAATTTTCTTGATGGATCAGGATGATATATAAACCGAGATCAGATTCAGGTATTTATCTCTGTAAGTATGATTTAATAATGTATTTAGGAATTTTTAAAATCTCTAATAGCCAACCTTCAGTATTTTGTCTCTGAAAAAGTGTCATAACACCAAATTCTACTTGTAAAAGTGGTGAAAAATTCTGCGTACTCCCTGCTAAAAAGATACTTCAAAACACTGAAAATTAATAAAGATGCAATTTATGTGTTTGTTGTGTCCCATAGCAGTAAATAATTTTGAATAGTATTTCATGATTTAGATGTGATATAAATCTATAATAATGCATTTAAATAATACCTGTAAATAATGAATATTATTTATGAGTTATAGCATTAAAATACTGCACCTAGTGGTTTAATGATTTATTTAATTGTGTGTCAGAGTAATTTTCTTTGGGCTTAGATTAGGAGTAGCCTTGCATTTAGATTATGGTGACTTCTCAATTGCACTAAGTGTTTATGATTTTGTAGACCATATTCAAAGATCTCTTCAGGCATGTCTCTTTTGTTGCTGGCATCAGTGAGGTAAAAATAGGACAGAGAAAATAGAGGTGAGATGTTGAGAACTGTTGGATGTATTTTACATGAGGAATTTTAAAGTCTATGGGAAATTCATCTTTACCAGAACAAAATGTGGGGAAAGAAGGAAATAGAAATAATTCACACTGCCTCATCTGAGCGACAGTCTCTATATACTGCCACTTGTAATGCCCTGTGTGATAAAGATTTCAGTGCTTTGTAATTTTCTACATTTTTTTTCACATTTACATTTTGGAAGTGTTAAAATGGAAAGTGCTATGTTGTTTTCTTATAAGGTTTGCTTTTACATTGAAGAGGCATATGGGACATTTTTTGCATTCTGAATACGACGAGCCTCCCTGAAATTGTCCTAGGCAGTCACTTAGCATTTCTTTACTATCAATACACAATTCAATGATTTTTGACTTGGATAGTTCAAAACTACCAAGACTAAGGGTATGACTGATGAATGGTTTAGCTAACCTTTTACCATGTTTGCTCTCAATTTTCTAGAATATTTTGGAAAATTAAGAGGGAAAATGTGTTCTAGAAAAAACTTAATGGAGAAAGGTATTCTGAGTTTCTACTTTATAACATTTTCAGTCATTTCAGTATTTGTTTGCCTATCTCATGAGTAGAACTGTTTATTGGTTGTTACCCCTGCAAATCTGAACCTATTAAGTAACCAAAACTACCAAATTAATAGAAAATAATTCTTATTATGTGTACAAAATGAAGTAAATTGATTCTTGTTCTCTAAGCTTCAGTGATTCTATTAGAGAAACACAAGTAAAGTGAACCAACTGTAGTACAGGGGAGTTTGGCAAACAAAAGGTTATTACTTCTATGAGTGCATGAATTTATTTTTGAGTCATAAATAGTAGAAAAGCTAAAACTGGTTCTTCCCATCCTTCTACCCCGTAACACTTCACATTTTTCAGCAGCTAGTAGCCTGGGAGGCCCTGCCAGCTGGAAGGCACACCCTCGGTTCCCAACCTGCTCCCAGCAGCTTTAATTGTTACTATTTGCAAAATACCAGGTGCTCTCTGTGACCTAAGATGTTAATCGTGCTTACCTCATATACATAATTTGTGTATGGAGTCTGATTCATATTGTCGGGGTACTTAGAACAAATAGCTTGATTTCCATGACCAGAGAAACTGAACACTGCAGCTGCTAAAGCAGGCATATTTAAAAGCTGCAGAATTTTCTTACGGATATTGTGGTAAATTAGGAGCATTAGTCAGCAGTAGTCATTCCAAGATGTCTGGAGCAATTAAAAAAAAAATGGCTTGTTCTATTTTATGCAGCACTGAAGTCAGTGCTTTTGTAGTCCTTCAACTAACATTTTATTAACATAGACCTGAGTCTGATGGTTATTGTTGCAGAGGTGGAATCTAAATCTTTGTTAAGTTTGTTAGAGAAAGTAAAATTTTGGGTGTGTTTTTTTCTGTGTTAATTTTATTTAAAACATATATATATGACCTGTAAAGCAGCTGGTATTGAGCCATTTCATCTCATAACAACTAAAATTTAGAGGTTATTTTCTCTAAGTTTCTTCTAGAGTATATATTTTTGTCGGTAACGTAGTTATCAATACATTGTAAACGAGCATATGTTCACTAATTTCTGATTTTTCAAAGTGAAATTTGTTTTGTCGTAAGAAATTAAAGTATTCAAGTATGAAAAATATATTGAAAAAGTTATTAAAATAAAAACTACTCATTTTTAATGTTTTTAAATAAATGTATATTAAAATATAATTAGTTATACATAATATAATGTAATATAATTTATATACAGTTACATGTGCATTTTCCAATAGACATTACACTTTAAACTTGAGCATGTATTTAATAGTTATATGAAGTCATGCTAATCAGATTTTTTCTTCTGTTTGGAAAATCTCAGCTTTCATAGAAGTAAAATTTAAAACAAAGAAAACCCCAAACCAACATTTTTTTTCCAGAAGTAGCAGCCTTCTGAAAATCATTTTCCAGGTGAATAATAAACTCCAACTCATATACCAAGTACAGAAGATGGCAATACATCTTTTTGCATGGGCAAATAAAAAAAGTCTTATACAAAATCTAAGTACTTACTTAAGTCATACTTTTGTACTCTAATTTTCTTTCATATGCTTCTTTCAAGGGATATGGACCTAATAATTTTTGTACGAGTTTACTACAACAGATTATTCTTTGAATCTGACACATAGTGAAAGCATAGTTTTAAGTATTATAAGACAAATAGCAGTATATAAATTCCCAGGAATTGTTTACATGCTTTTTCTTGTGATTAATTTGTATTCCACTTTTATACTTAATTAAGAAAGTTATACTTAGTTAGGCAAAAATGAAAGATATTTGTCATCCACAGATGGAAAAAAAATGTTAGGACATACTTTTTCAGGTTTTCACTTTTTTCAAAAATCTCTTACTTCTTAGCCTTCTTAGGTTTCTATCTTGCCATCTTATGCTAGTATGAATGGCAATGTTCCATTTGAATGTTTTTCTTTATATCATGGGAAAAAAAAAATCCTAATTTTTTTTTTTGTTGCTTAGTTTGTCAGTCTTAATCCATATTGAGAGTTTTTCTCCAGTCTGTGGATTAGTAAAAGAGGCCATAGCTAATTAGTCCAAAGATCCCTATATTTCATCTCATCAGGCACTTGAATATTTGTCAAGTCCTTTTCATCAAAGTGATTGGATTACATTTAAACTATTTCACCTTGCAAACAAAACAAAAGGCTTGTTTCCATTATATTCAGATTTTGTTTTCTTGTAAGAACTTTGAATTTAAAGGCTTTATTCAAAGGCCAGCAGAGAATGAGCTGTAGTTAGAAGCTATTTCAGATTTCCAGGGTGACACTTTGCAAGAGATCTCTCTTTTGTTAAAGAGATACCTTTGAAATAGCTAAATACAGTGAGAAGACTCTTTTGTAAGTCCTCCAAAGTGAATTTTTTTAAATCAAAAAGAAGTCTAGGATTTTTTAAAGTAAATTAAATGAGAATTCCACATCCCCCCTTTCCCTTCTTCCATGGTAATTCTAACCATAAATATTGACTTTCTAGTCCTATTTTTTTTCCCCCTCTGTGTAATTGTATTTCACTTACAGTAATGTAGATGCTTTGTATGAGAGGAGTCACATAGGGTGTGTTTGCATGGCATATCTAGTCCACACTAGCCACCCACTGCTTTTCCAGTTTGGTCTATGAGGCTCACTGGATGGCTACTCTGGCAGTTCAAAGAGAAGCCTGAGTCTGAACAGTTCTTGCAGAGTTTAGTTGCTCAGGTGTGTCTGCAGAGACTTCATACATCTATCAGAATCCCTGTGGTATGGCTGGTGTTGCACAGCTTCTCTCACACCAGGAGTCTTTCCACGCTTGTGGCACAGAGCAAGGACCTGAAGCTTTACTCATGTGGGTTAGGTGTGACCATAGGCTCAAAGGGGATTCCAGGCTACAAGCAAGGCTATGACATAGCTGGGCTTGAGGCATTAATAATGTGGATGGTCAGTGAGACAGAGCATAAAAAGAGCTTCAATTAACTTTGTAAAGTAAGTTGCAGCTCTGTCATCAGAGGGTTGAATTTTCTTATGTGTAATTCATTGAAATTGATGTTAAATGTGCAAATGGAGATGACAGCTGGGTGTTCCAGCGGAACAAATGAAAGGTTTCTTGGAATTCAGGTCTGCATTAGCAGCTTTGGCTGAAAACAACATCTAATGATACTAATATTTAAATAGTCATGACTTTGAATAGTCATGGAAATATTTCCACCCCTCCTCTTGTACAGTAGCATGATGCTTTGCTGTCTTACTCAGCAGTCATCCTTAAAACGCTCCCACAACCCCTTCATCATGTCTCCTTCATTTCCATTTCTTTTCTCCTTCATCTGACTTACACTCTCCTATCTGCACCTTTTGAAACAAGCTCATACTTTGCTTGTTCACACGGAATGATCTCTGCCACCCTTTTCAATATGCTGGGCAATTACCTGCAAGATAATTTCACAAATGAAAGGAAGGAATGCTGAATGTTACCTCCTTATTGAACAAGATCTTTGGAATGGAAGCAAAATTGTGCAGAATTGAAAAAGCAGTTTTAGGTGCCCTAGGGGTGTCTGAGGCACAGACACAGAGCTGGCAAATCTGACCTGGAATGATTCACACCTTTGTGGACTGGAGTAAATTAATTTTGGCATCTGACATTCATTTAGGCAACTGAGTCCAAATAATTGTATTGTAAATGATGATTCAACTTTTTATTGCAGCAACATTGTTAACTTCATCTAGCCAAACTATTAAAGATTGATTTATTCCTTCAGAAAAAAAAATTATAAAAATGCATTTGAATTTGGGTCTAGATTCTCATCGTGCATTTTGGTACTTTGTAGTCTCTGATCATAGTTTTAAAAATTGAACTCTATTTAACTCTGTATTCTTTCTCCTGGGAACTACCTGTATTTCTGTATTACATTTCTACTTAAGTATAATTCAGTCATTGTCTCTGTGTCAGTGCAGTAAGGTACTTCATTTGACTTTTAACCATAAAACTTAACAGACTATGCTCGGATTTTCTGGAAAATGATTTTATGGTCCTCAGTCCACAGATACAGCATCCCCTTTTTTTTTTAATCCTAGCAGGAAAACTGATGAAGTGAAACTAATTGTACTTCTTGGTGACACAAGTATAGGGTTCAGGAGGACAAACCTTAGAGGTCTTTGGCCAGTGTGCAGAATTTGCATAACAGGTTTACTGTTACAACAGAGCTGTGAGCACAGAAATATAAGGAAGTTATGCTTTTAGTTTGGTTCTTTTGGCATCTACATGTTAAGATGAAGGAATTTTAAAATAGGAAGTATATCTTTCATATGAATCAGAAATATGACCAATAGCATTTTGCTGTCACATTCCTAGAGTGATGTGCTTCAGAATGGCGTGTGTTATCAGTGTGCCTTGAAAGAGAGAACCACCCTTTTCAAGAACAGCACTGAATGCAGGCTTAACTCAAAGCAAGATAGAGAGTATATGCTTATGATTGATTTAAATAGGAATGCTTTTCAAAACAAAATTATATGCTAGATGGCCAACCCTTGCGAAGTTGTAATTTTATATTTAAAGTAAATGTAATAATACTGGCAGCCTTGAGGTTGCTGGATTGCAGTAGTGACTGGTATTTATATCTGGTTCATTAGCAAGCCAGTGAAAAATTTAATGTGACAAAAATCCATTTGGCTAATGAGCCACATTTTAATTACACTCTGAACTTTCAAAAGAATACAGCTTATTGTTTTTCTCAGTAGTGTAATATAACTGCATAAAACACTTGCAAAAGTGAATTGAATGACAGAAATATGTTCTAGTGGATTGAGCAGACCTCTTGTTAGGTACTTAGACATCTAAGGCTTTGTTTTGCCAGACCAAAGTGAGGCCAATAAAAAAGGCTAGCTTACATAATGAAGAGTGTTTTCTTTTGTTTTGTAATAGAACACTTAGAGTTCAAGAAAGCTTTATCAAAGCTGAGATGCTTGTGGCTTCTTCTGGTTGTTTATACAGTTCTTTAGACACACAAGTGTTACTGAACATGCATGTAGTATCTTGCAGACATTATGCAAACAGCCATACACTGAAAAAATATCTTTCCCTAAAAAGTACTTTAAAGAAAATAAAAAGCTGTCTCCAAATTTGACTAGTTTCAACATGTACATGTGTCAGAGTTGAGACTGTGAAATGTTGCTTGTCATTTTGGCAGATACTTGTTAAAATATGAATAAATACAGACTGTATCAAAAAGAAATGTAGGTGGTAGCTAGTAAAGTTCTAGCTCCTTTTTTTTTTGCATCATTTCTGCTCTGTAATTTTAATATTGCTATAATTAGCCAGTCCTATACTGAATCACAGTGTAAAATAAAGGAAATGAAAGATGTTGAGAGGTAGTTGTTCTAAAGTAGCACATATCCTTGTGACTTCTGAAACCTCCTCTGTCGTGCTGTTCACCTTTCATTCCCCTCTTTATCAATAACAACAGTTAACCAAGTCCTAGTCTTCATCACTAATTGTAAAACCAATGTTTCTATGCCTGGGGATGCAGATCCTAACATCCAACCTGACCTCTCTGAGGGTTGGGAATATTGCTCTAGCCAATGAATATCATATCATGATATTTGGGGTGAAGTGCTGTGAAGAACTGCTGTAGAAAGCATTTAGTAATAAGAAAAAGGCAGGTGAACTTAAAGGAAATAAATAGGAAGCCATGCACAAATTCAGTTCACATTTTCAGAAGAAGTAACACCAACCCCAAAACATTATTACACTTTATGAGATCTAGTGTTCTCACACTTTAAATATCTTGCAGTTCTCATTCTCTGTCTCAAAAAGCATATGGTAAAACTGGGTCATATTCAGATAAGGACAATAGGATATTTTAAAGTACCAAAAAATGTCTTTAGCCTGGGAGAAAAACCCTAAAGATAATTGACAAGATCTGTGATACAGGTTGTAAAACTGAGTGGCTGAAGAGATCGGATAAGGCTGGATTTCTCTCTCTCTCTTTCCTGTATACCAACTGAAGTGCACCAAAATGTTGATGGTGGAATGAATATGGTAAATTACACCATCTTCTTTGAATGCAGAATTTTCAGTTGGCAAGAGTTTTTAACAGTTGAAGAGAAATCATCCAAAGATGCCACTGTAACTTAATCTTGAGCTCACATGCTATTCATGCAGAGTACATCTCAATACATGTTTACAAAAGAAAACCAAGATGCCAGGAAAAGCATAAATGTAAAAGAGAAATAGTTTGAACCTTTAATTTATTCAGAAAAAGTTTAAAATACTTTAGGCAATCTATTACCACTTCCACACCCCCATGTTTTCACAGGTAACAGTATCTATATAGGTGGCATAATTTATTTTCAGAAGTACTGTTCATCTCTCACTTCTTGTGAAATCTGTGAAAGTAAGGAATCTTCAACAGCATTGAAAATGGGAAAAACAGGTTGTGGACTAAATCTGACTTAAGATTTCCTAAGTACCAAAGAAAAGGAATAAAGAATTGTTTTAATTAATTAATTAAGAAAAAAGCTGATGGATTTTTTTTTGTTTTAATTGATTTCTTGTCCAATGTCTAATACAGTGAGCTTGTGATTAGCTGAGGCAAGTGAAGCTTTGGAACACCATACATAAAATAAAAGAGTGCAGAATATATTAAAAAAAAAAAGTAAAGTAGGTCATTCAGTATTGCCATATAAGTTTAGAGGTAAGAAGAATACAAGGCAATGTCAGTGACACAGCTCAAATTCCTATACAAGTGCTGACTGGAAATGTGAAAAACACATCTCAGTGCTCCATGAATATGGTTATACTGGTTTCCTGAGGTTTTGGATGAATTGAAGCCAATTTGTGAATCACATTATGCTACAGTAAAGATAAAAATTATTTAATTGAGAGTTCACTGTGAGCATATGCAAAAATTGTATCTTATCCAGAATCTTTTTCCTTGGCAATTGGACTTGGACATTTGTGAAAACTCAGAAAATTTGCTGGATGGGTGATCAATTCCCTTTGCTCAGTCATCTAATTTTCCTAAGACTATAAAAGCCAGTATATGTCTGTCTATGCCTATAAGATTACTTGATAGTGCTTCAAACATCACAATGATATTTCATTAACCGAAACATAGCAGGGCTTTGGAGTTTCTGTAAACCCATGATGCACTAAAAGGCATTCAGAGATACTTGCATTAGAAAAAAGTCAGCTGAATCTTTTGAAAATTTATGTGATGTTGACTGACTTAGGTTCAACATGACCCTGTCAATTGTGACATGGAGTGTACTGATGCCAGACTTAGCAAGAATGTGAACTAAGGTAATCTTTTTCTGTTTGCCACTGCCCTCATGCTGAGATATTACCACTCAGAATCTGACCATTGCAGAAAGGTCTTCACTGCTTGTTTTCTGTTCCTGCCTTAGTAAAGCAGGAAAAGTAAGTATCAGTTGCCACAGCACAT
This sequence comes from Trochalopteron elliotii, assembly GCA_024734555.1. Taxonomy (NCBI): domain Eukaryota; kingdom Metazoa; phylum Chordata; class Aves; order Passeriformes; family Leiothrichidae; genus Trochalopteron; species Trochalopteron elliotii. The sequence continues at coordinate 953,410 of JANPWX010000360.1, forward strand.
ATGAAATAACATAGCTGTAGATCTTTGGGACATGAATTATCAAATAATTTTAGGTGTCAGACAGACTTGTTTATTTCCTTTATGGTTAGATGTAAATATTAATGTGGCTGCTTTTGCAGAAGAGGATGGAGATTCCTTAATGACTCAGAACTGTGTGATCTTACAGTTGGAAAAATCATTTTACTTGTCCTGGATGCAATTTTTCACTTATTAATTAAAAATCACAGAACTGGTTAGGTTGAAAAAAGACAGTAATGTCATTGACTCCAACCTTTAACCCAGCACTGCCAAGTCTACCACTAAACCATATCTGTAAGTGCCACAACTACACATTTTTTAAACCCTCCAGGAATGATGAGTCAACCACTTTCTTGGGCAACCTGTTTCGATGCTTAACAACCTTTTCAGTGAAGAACTTTTTCCTAACAATCGATCTAAATCTTATCTGGTGCAGCTTGTAGTCATTTCCTCTTGTTCTATTGTTTGCTGTTTGTGAGAAGAAGCCCCACCCTGCTAGTACCATCTTTCAGGGAGTTGTAGAGAGCTATAAGGTCTCCCCTGAGCCTCCTTTTTTTTCTAGGCTAAACAACCCCAATTCTCTCAGCTGCTCACGACAGGACTTGTACTCCAGACCCTTCACCAGCTCCTTTGCCCTTCTCTGGACTCCCTCCAGGACTTCAATGTCCTTCTTGTAGTGAGGGGCCCAATACTGAACACAGGACTCAAGGTGTGGTGTCAATAATGTGGAGTCCAGGGGGACAGTCACTGCCCTGGTCCTGCTGGCCACACTATTGCTGATACAGACCAGGATGCCCTTGGCCTTCTTGGCTACCTGGCCATACACTGGCTCATGTCCAGCTGGCTGTCAACCAGTAGGCCAAAATTCTTCTCTGCTAGGCAGCTTTCCAGGCACTCTTCCCCCAGCCTGTAGCACTGCCTGCATTGCTGTGACTCAAGTGCAGGGCCTGGCACTGGGCCTTGTTGAACCTCATACCATTGGTCTGAGCCCAGTCATCCAGCCTGTCCAGATCCCTCTGCAGAGCCCTGTTACCTTCTAGCTGATCAACACTGCTGCCCAACTTGGTGTTGCCTGTAATCAGTCTGAGAGTGCACTTGATCCCCTCATGCAGGTTGTTAATAAATATATTTAACAGGATTGGCCCCAATACTGAGCCCTGGAGAATACCACTCGTCACTGGCCACCCGCTGGATGTAACTTCCTTCATGATCACTCTGGGCCTGGTCATACAGCCTGGTATTTACCCAGGGATGAGTGCACTCGTCCAAGCCATGGGCTGCCAGTTTTTCCAGGAGAGTGCTGTGGGATACAGTGCCCAAGGCTTTAGTATAGCCCAGGTTGACTCTGCACATTCACAGAATGTTACCATTCTCACTCAGGAGAACACATGTGTTAAAGCAGTCTGGACAGCATTGGGAATGAGGTTAGAGACAAAAGGAGACACTGGCTGTCAAATTCTGACTACATCTCTTAGGTTCTGCTGGATTGGTCATAAAACAGGTAATCCTTTTGCTGCAAAGTCTTGTGTATTTTGTTTTACATGAATGTTAAGCAAGGTTGCTGCCCACTTTCCTGGTTTCCTGATTTTCAGTATATTTTGGGCTGTTGTGTGTCTTCCTGTTGGATAAAAGGCAGAAGACTGTCACATGCAGTGCAATGTTATTCCAAGAGGGGGAGAAGGAAGAGCACAGGCCATGCAGGCTGTGTGCATTCTCCTATTATTGCAGTGCAGTCTGTCACTGATGAATCATGGTCTAGTTATAAATAACATGCTCAGGGTTAATTAATTTTGCCGTTGATAATGTTCCTGGTTATCTATACAGACTGTTCTTTGATTGTTGCTTCTGGTGCTTTTGCGTATTTCTATTCATACTTCATTATATCAAATCCTAATGTTTGCACTAAAATATTTATATAATGACATTAATGCGATGTAGAGGTGGCTGGCCTAAGTAGCATCTACAAATACATGCACTGATGTTAATGCTTATTTTAGGCAACTTTCAAAATTTTGAATTGTAAGGTAAAATATGTAGATTATTTAAAGTCAATCCTACTGTCATTCATTTTTTGCTTACCTAATGCCCAGACCAAATCTTTTCAGTGATGACTTTCTCTTTCTCATGGTTAAGAGTGACAACCAGTGTATAAGGAGAAATATTCTAAAAAGCATATGAGAAAAGTAATGTTTTTCTATATAGTTCTTCATTTTCCTTATTGCACTAGCTACATATTTCTTTTCAAAAACTGTTGCTTGCAAGGTCAAATCTTGCTAAACAAAATAAGGAATAAAAAGTTTAAACATCGGTTTCCTCCTCCACATTCTTTTAGCTAACTGGCTAATACCACAGATGAGAGAACTAGTTGTGAAAAGTCACAGTGAAACACTCTCCACAACAGCAATTACAGGATTAGGAATGCTTCTGTTTTTGGTAGTTGTTTTGAGTGTAATCTGTAACAAATCTGGTATGTGTTCTGATTGCATACAAATCACTTCATGTAATGAAGTTGTAAACTGGTTTTGGAAAATTATTATCTATTTATAGATAATAATATATCTATAATAGATTATTATCTATTTATAGCCCCACAAGACACTAAGCATATGCTTACTACACATAAGCTAATAAGAAAAACATATGTGAATTGCCAGGTATTTTAAATTTTTCTGTAGTATTTAATTTCTGTATGTCCATAAAAGGCTCCCTTGGGAAATGTTGTGTAATTAATACATGCTGATTGGATATTTAATTAGATTACTTTGGGCATTACCCCCATCTGGAAGTTACTGTGAGCACTGAAGTTCTTTGAAATTAAAAATGAGCCTTTCACTAAAAGTTCCTGACATTGCAGCTCAGAACTTTGGCCTGAACATTGATTGTGGCATTTGACTGTGGACATGTGAAGTTTCCTTGGGAATAGTAAAAGATGAAGAATTTGCACTGAGGTGCCAATTGCTTCCTGTGTTATATCCTCTTGGGGTTTTTAGTATCTTTGACTCTTTGTTTGTAGTGCCAGTTGTGAACGTTTGGAATGCATCTTGCTTGCATCTGAAAGCAAGAGTAGGCTGGCAAGTGACAAGGCAGGTCTGGCTTGTTATTTGCTCAGTGTAACTAAACTCGTTGAGTATAAGTATGTGCTAAAGCAGTAGGCTTGCATGGGGCCAGACTGGCTCAGCACCTTGCAGGTCTGTATCCTAATTCAGAAAATACATTCTGTACTTGTTACTAGAGTTCCTGTTCCTCGGGTTTCTCAAGCACATGTTGGATGACGCAGGATTGAATCTTGAATAACGGTTCTCTCATCTTTCTGCCAATGATCTTGCCTTTTTCATTGTTTTGTTCCGGTTTTGTTAGTTGGGTTTTTTTTTTCCCTAAACCAAAATTGTACTAGTTCTTTTACATTAAGTTAGTGATACTAATTTTTTTTATTAGAGTTTATTCTCTTACAGATTGGAGATTTTTTTGTCTAGAATGAATAGATTGAGGTGAAGGAAAAAAGCAATATAAAGTATATAAATTACTGTAAATGTAAACCCTTAATAAAAAATATATATATAAATCACATTCAGTGTCAACAGACTAATGAAAAGTTACTTTAATACAAACCATTTAAATTTATATATGGGATTTATAACATTTGATAGATGTTGCTAATTTTATTAGGTTTATAATGATTCTGAAGTATTTTTGAAAAGCTTTGAGTTGTATCACATGCTTTTGCAGTTGATATACTCTGCATTGAGAAGCTGCACAAACATTTTTTGCACAAACAAGAAAATCAATATTTGTTGTTTTGTTCATATCCCTATGTTTGATGGTTGCTCAGTCAAACTTTATGGGCCAGAGAGCTTTATTTTCACCGTTTTTTGCTGTTCTTTTCTTTTCTTTTAATGATAGACGTTCATGTCAAACTATGTACAGTTTTTCACCTGCAGGAAGATATCCTTCTTCAAGTTCACACTTCAGAATAACTGATTCCTGATTTTAATTGCTAGCAAGGGAGAGGGAACTTAATTTTACTTGCCAATAGATTTTTCTGCAAGCAATTGTATGGATTTGAAGCCACTTACACATTTTTTTTCTCCATTATTAGCTGTACTGAGTTGTATTTACTCTTTGCAAGGAGAAAGAGGACACAGACAAAAGACAATAAATGGTTGATTGTTTTGGATATTGGTATTTTAGGAGCTTCTAGCTTTCTGAGCAGTACAAGGACCTTACCTGCCACTGCAGGTTGTTGCTGCTCCAGGGCTTTGTTCCCACACTCACCCCTTTGAGAGATTTGATTTAAGGGCTGTGCCATTCAGGCTTCTTTGGTAGAGCAATATCGCAAGTAGTGGGATTAACATTTGCTTTTTAAAATCCACGATTTGTCAACATGCAAAAAGAACTTGTGAATGTACTGTGGAAACACTCAGTCTTCAGCAAGGGTTTTACTAAACTGCTTATACTATGAATTGCCCATGCTACAATACAGATTAAATAAAACTACGTAAATTAGGGGGAAAGATGACATGTCTTCATTCCCAAAGACAGCATTTATATAATTTTCCAGTTTCTCTAGCTTTGCACTATGAGTTTTCTTCATACAAAAAGGATTTATTCATCTACCTACTGCACAGTGTTCACTTTTCTATACAGACAACTACAGACTTCTTATATTCTATCCAATAAAACAGAAAGAACTGTATTGATGCTGAGATTTTAGTCTTCTCTTGGGTCTCTACCAGAGCAAACAGGTTTCTTCTATTTGCTTCTTTCCCATTAAGGAAATCTGTAAAATTAAAAGGGAGGGAGGAGGGCTTCCTCTAGGTTTTTATATCCCCTTTCTACTTCTCCTATCCTTCTCCCTACTTCTCCCTACTATTTCTTCAACTTCATAGTAGATTTTAACTCCAGAAAATCAAATCCTATTGTCGTTTTTGTCAGCTTTTGTCACACAGGCACACAGCGTGCATAACTTATATGTTTATACAGAATTAATGTCTTTATATACTAACAGATATGAGATACCACAGATGCCATGTAGATGGAACTGTGCAGTTATCATCTAACCACAGAATCTGAAACTGCTGAGACTACTTCCTATGCTGTTTTAATTTGAGATTTAATACATTGGTGTCTGTGATAACAAAAATAAAAGAGACATTTTAAAGAGGAAAAATCAGGAAGCTTTCACTGCTTAGAAAGTAAAAGATCAGACCAGAGGGATGGATCATGAAATTTGAGGTTACCACTGCAAAACAAAAAAAATTGGTAGGATCTGCATATTAAGGATTTCCATAATTTTGAAAAATATATTGACTCAGTTTATCTTCACGTTCCACCAGTGCTTTCAATAACAATGGTCAAGCCTCATCTATTTGAACAAGGAAGCATACCAAAGACTCTGTAACATGCTGTGATTTGCTGACTTAAGACCTTGCAAGAGCTAAATCCCTACAGTAATAACATTCTCTTAAGTCCGTAATACTGTAAATCCCCTAAATGTAGTTCTGATGTTTAGAGTGTTCATTTCTACTGTCAAAATGGTGCCTTTAAATAGGAATTTCTGAGTTAGACTGTTTCAGTTTTGTCATTCACTTGCTGAAAAACCTACTTGGTTATTTATTTTGTTTGTTAGGGTTTTTTTTTTCCTAAAATTTAAGACTCCCAAAACTTTAAAGGACCACAAAAGTTGGCATTCTGAGACTCATTCCCAAATGGTATACAAAGACTTAAATTTTATTTACCTTCTTTGCACTTCTTACAAGAGGCAAGCAGTGAATACAAGTATCTAATTAACACAAGGTTTTCTTTATTCATGGATATGAGTGCTTAAAACATTCAATCAACTAGGCAACAGAATTACATTACATAGGAATCAATATACAAAAGGAGTAAGCATTATATTTTTATCCTATGTGGTATAGTAAAGGAATCTAAAAAGAATGGAGTGTGATTGAAATACTAATATATAATGGTCAGGAAACACAGCTAAAAGCAATCAATGTGAAGACTGGCCTCAGAGTTTAGTGAGTTGTGGTTAAGTAAACCGTGTACTGTAGGAAATGGATATCATAACATCCTGATTCCTTGGGAAAAAAAAAAAAAGTTTAAGAAGCTGATGTTTTCCCCTAAGTTCTTTTTCCCAGACAGCTGAGAAAGCACAAACAGGTTTTCTAGAGAGAGAGAGAGAGACTGCCTTTAGAAACTGTTCCATAGAATTGTATTCCACAATGGTGACGTAACAGAAATGTATTACCTGGTATCTCATATGCTTGTTTGCTAATTTAAGAACTTGTGTTTAAAAGACTTTGTATGACAAGAATGGCAATTCTTACAAAAAAAGTCAGATGCAATTACCTTATAATTATGTATGTTCAGCACAGGACTAGAAGGTTTGAGAAATCCTGGATGTACTATTTATTGTCACAGTCTGATCATGTGACTCTCTCTGTACCCCTGAGGTTTGAGTGCCTCATTTGTCTTACCTGTGACAACGTAAAAAAGTTGTTTCCTTACACTCATTAAATCTGCATGGTAAAAATTGCCAAAGAAGCATTAAGTACTCAGTCTTCCCTTATTTACATTGCTCTGTCTTCCATTCCCTTGTGACAATAGATGGCAGCAGATCTGTATTTGGGCAGTCTTCTTTGTACATACAGTGCATGCAAGAGGCACTCCTAAGTGGCATAACTGGAAAACCTGGAAGACAGTTTGAATAGCAATTGAACGTTCTTGAAAGCCTTCTTTTTTTTTAGCAGGAAAAAAAAATATGTTGATTCATTTAAGTTGGCTAAAGGATAAACATACGCATTTTAAAACATCCTAAATTTAGCCTATGATTCCATGATATATACATGAGTTTGCATATGCATGCATAAACTGTATATGACCTTTTTTTAAAAAATGCACAATTAGATTATAGTAGGTTGCCAGTTTAAAAAAATGTTTCCTGGATAAGTGTAAGTAGCAGTAAAATCCATCTATCAGAGGTGACAGAATGGTGAACTTCAGGGAAAAATATGGCCACACATTTAAGGATTTGCTTAAAATACAGTACTTAGAGAGATGGGTAAAGTTCTGCTTTCATATTCCACTGTCTGCTGGGTTGGATGGGTCCCTTATCATAGAAGTGGTAGTATGCTAATGGTGTGTGCAGGTGTGTGCTGGTTCAGGGAGGAATGCCATCATCAGCTACCAGGATAAATGAATAGATAACAGAACATTAAGTAATAATTACATAGAGGGTGGAGAATAGAGCCTTGGTAACTGACTTGGGAGAAGTCTGCCAACGGCAAAAAATACCATAAATTAATATAATGGTGCATAAAATTTAATTTGGACAGAAACTGAATGTCTGCAGCTGAGGGAGATATTCGTTTTTCTAGAGGCCCAGAAAGAATTTGGCAGGCTGAATGTTCTTAGCTGGGCCACAGTTAATTATGGGAAATACCAGTTGCTGCAAGAAGGAATTCTGATTGTGGCCTCTTGCTGCAGCTCTGTATCACTTAATGAATCAATGGAAATTATCAGAGTAAGCGTATTATGGGTAAAAATCACTGCTGCAAAGGTATTTGCTCTTTAGCAGTAGCTGACCTAGAACAGACACCTTGAACAACACAGCTAAAAATAATTGATCCAAAATGACTGCAAACTTTGAAGTATTAGTGGTAATGCTGAGCAGGATGGGCAACCAGTGAATTGGTAATTACAAGGATAAAATGAATTCCCAAAGAGCATTGAATTAAAAATGGTAGTATTTCCTGGGTTTTACTATGTATATTTGCATTTTAACACTTTAATTTTTAAATTTTTATGAAAGCATATATAGTTTTTATAGGTTATATGACAGGATTCCAATTTTTTTCATGATGAAAAGTCAGTAGATACCCACAAAAACTGTAGCACTGATCTGTGACAGAAATCAGGAGAAGCACCAACACCTGTCATGATAGGTTTGTTAACATGGTACAAATAATGTCCAATTACCTTAAAAATAGAGATTTTTACTTTTTCCTCTCCACTCACCTGGAACCTCCTTTGTATTTTTCACATCATACTCATGTAAAGTGGGGGGGCTACCAGTAACTGGGCTAATTGTATGGTACAACAAAAGTTAGGTCAAAATTCAAACAATACATCTTATTCAGCTTATTGTAAGCATAATATTTGCATTCAATATTAAAATAATAATATTTTTATTTCTGATCTTAAAGCTTTCTAAATATCAAAATGACTTAATGAGTAGGTTTTAGCTGGGGCAGACAATTTTCTTCACAGTGGCTGGTCCAGGGCTATGTTTTGGATACATGGTTGCTGCATGGTATTTGGTTGCTGGCTGTTGTTAAACCACAACACTTGTTTTGGTGGTGTTTAATGGCATAAGGGCCAACAAAAGAAGTATTTTATCAAGTGTGTAAAAATATACAGAAAACCTATGACTCAGAAAGTCAGAAAGCAATTCTCTCTTTAGGTCCCTGATCTAAAAGATAGCACATCTGGACCTGAGAATGCCTTAAAATGTGCTGTCTTATGTTTGAATACCTTGATACAGTTTAATATTATATGCAGTGCATAATTTCAAAATGTGTAAAGGTATGGATAATACTCTTTTGCAGAAATGCTGTATTTTGACAGGAACTCACTCTGAGATTTCATCTGAATAAGATGAAAGATGAGTTTATTCACACAATAATGACTGACTTATACTTTGGATTATTGGCCATTTTATCAAGTATTATATTTTACTATGCTTATTGATACAGTGTAAGCTGATAGCTGTAAGCTATCAGAAAGTTTTAAAATCAATCTATATTTAAGCAAACATTCTGACAGATTCTGATCCTAGTACCTCTTTTTTAAATGTCTTTTAAAATTAGAGGAAAAGAAAAAAACTTTTGAAAATTATGAAACCGTAAGTGCCATTAATAGAATCAGAGAAGGGCCTGGATTGAACAGGACCATAAAGATCATCTAGTTCCAACCCCCATGTAAGGGACAGGGATATCTTTCACTAGACCAGGTTCTCAGAGCTCCATCAAATCTGGCCTTAAATTCTTCCAGGGTTGCTTTTATAATGCTAAGCTATGATATGCAGCAGCCAGAAATTGTGCTAATATCTGAAGTTTCCAGTGAAATGTTCCAAGATGGATGTGTCTATGTATGAGAGTATATCTGTAAGAGGATATGCGCATATATCCTGTAGAATATAAAAAGAGCTGTTATGTATCTTATGTCAGACATTACACTTCAGAGCTGAACACACTAACTTCATGGAATTCATTGGTTTGCTCATTGTTAAAGTGGAAGCTATCATGCAGAAGCAGACACTTTCGGGGGGTCTAATAAACCAGCAGTGCTGTGAACAGGAGGGAGAGTGCTGAGTGGTTGCAGTGCATGACATACAGGAGTACACCTGTGGCTGACAGGTTTTGTTCTTACCTGTCTTGTTAAATCCATGGCTGTTTGTACCTAAGCTGTTCCAAAACCAGGCTGATACTATGTTTTAAGGCTACTGGAGAAAGGTAAAATCCTAAGTATCATTTCTGATTGAAAGATTCTGCTTTTTATGCAGTTGGTGTAAAGGACTAAGGTGGATTGGCACAGTCCCCACTAAGGCTGTGTTTAGCCAATGTCAAAAAGTTTGTCAAATCAGTTTATGGAGCTTTCTTAGTGTAGACACTTCACACCCATGTCTGAAATATGTGTGTGTAACAAGCACATTTAGGACGACCAGTCAGAGTGCCTTGGCAGAGGTGAAAACTCAAGCATCTTACACACAGTCTGTGTCTGTATATGGGGGAAAGACAAGCAGCCTATTCTTTTTTTATGCTAGATATGACCCACAAAATTTAAGGACAAAAAGATTTTTCCTGAGTCAAAACAAAGTTAGTGCCCTCTTTATACCATTTTGTTATGCTTTAAAGAAACAGGAGAACTGAAAGTGTACATGTTGGTAGTGTGTACCAGAGTTTCAAAAAGATACAGAACTTTCTATATGCAGGAATTATGTGCAGATGCATAGAATAATTTAATTTAATTTAATTTAATTTAATTTAATTTAATTTAATTTAATTTAATTTANTAATTTAATTTAATTTAATTTAATTTAATTTAATTTAATTTAATTTAATTTAATTTAATTTGGGCCTCCCAGCAGAGTCTGCTTTAAAGGATGACTTCACTGAACGGCTGACTAGTTTGGATGTGGCAAACAAAGATGAAGATACGTGGGTTCTGGATTGCAGACTGGGACACTCAAATTCATTTCCTCATTCAAGTGAGAAAGAGAAAATCAACAGAAGTGTGTTGCATCTGAGCCTGGAACTGAATGTGAGTAGGACTGTATTCATGCTATATTGGATTTCAACAAGCACTTATTATATACAATCACATTTTCAGTATGCATTTATTTCAGGTCAGTATAAAAGTATGTTCCAAAATATCTGACAAATTGCAAAGTTTTGGATGGGATACAGTTTTCCAGATGGTCTGTGAGCCCGTATGTCTTTGTGCAGCTGAGAGCAGTACATATGGAAAATTTTTGAAATTACATAAATAGATTAAGACACATGATGTGCCATTTCTAAAATCTTGACGGGTGTTTCATTTAAATTAGTTGATTCCTGGAAATGCATTGCAGGAGCAAGCTGTGGGTGTGCACCTCTGCACATGTGCATGTGTGTGTGCTCATGTGCATGTGCACAGCCCAAGCACTGGAAGCCATGCTGCTGCTTCTCAGTTTTGGAGAAGCTGAGCTGGCACTGCAGTCACACTGGCCATGATTTTGACAGGAAAAGTTTCTAAACATCCTGGGGTGTGAAATAAGCTTCTGAGGGCAACCTGAGTTCATCAAATTGTCAGGCCAGCTTAATGTAGCTGGAAATACTTACATGCTCCCAGGGTGAGCAGTACGCAGCCTACAGAGCTTACTACATGTTTTGGCAGTAGTTTTCAAGTTGGAAGGAAAGGGAAGAGAATGTAGAAGAAGAGGAAAGAAACATGGGAAGGATTGAATGGTTGAAAGAAATTGCTTTAAAGACTAGATTGCATAATACAGTTTGTGCAAAGAAACACAGACAAATTTGTGTAAGAGTGACATCTATTGGTGGAAATGGAAGAACACAAAGTACATTTTAAATGCTTTTTAATGCTTACAATCACAGTTGGTATTCTCTTGAGCTTGTTATTAAATTGATTTCTTGTCCTAACTTTCTTTTCTTCAAATAATTATTTAGAATAGTCTTGTACCAGTGTGAAGGTACAGGTTTATCCTTGTAATAAATTGTTGAGATGAAAACAAATAACTGAACTGAGAGGAACTGTGACATAGCTGTTATCACTACTAGAAATACATGCTACAACAGGAAGTATATAGTCCATGAGGACTCTTTGTCTGCATTTAAAGGTCCTTGTATAGAGCAGGAGGAGTTACAAATGAAGACCATTTAAGAACAACATTTTGAGTAAAATAGGAGACATCTGAGATTAGTAAACATTTTGTTTCCATCTTTCTGACTATTTTTAAAGAAATATTTAATGTCCAAAAATGTAGTAATTTGCATTATGAAAAAATGGAATAATTTCAGTTTTCTGTAATTAAAAAGGAAGGATATTTATTCCATTATTTTTAAAATACTCAGAAAAAAAGTCTTAATTTCTATTAAAAATAGGGTGTTCAACATGGGCTGATGGACTGATAGGGACCCAACAAGACACTTTATCCTGAAGCTCACTCCCTGTGACTCTCTTTCAGGACAGCATTCTGGGTTGAATTACAGACCCCTTGTACCTCCAAAACTTATTTTTCTTCTTCAAGATGAGTTCATGGGACTGAAGGAGGAATTGCCAAAAGAACAATAGTGAGAAGGCTGCTGCAGCAGCTGCTGCCATCAGAATCTGTTTGGACTGCAGCCCTGCTAGAAATAGCCTGTAAGAAAGATAGTGGCCAGAACCAGGCTGCTTGAGTTGCTCTGGTGGCAACAACCCTTGGGTGTTCCCTTCCTCTTCAGTGTGGGATGTCGCACCCAGATATTGTCTTCCCTGTGCAGTCATCAGACTGGACAGCAAGACAATTGTGGTAAAAAAGGAGCCGGTGTCCGGAGAGCAATTCTGAAGCTAAGATCACGTTCCCAGGAAACAACATCTAAAATGGACCAACTTATTTATTCCCAGTTGTGCTACACCCAGTCATGTTATCTATGGCCCTTTTCTGCTTTTAGAAGAAAACATTTAGCCTGACTGATCAAAAGTTTGGCACTATTGTTTTAAAATGTACTTAGATTAATAATAATAACAATATGAAAAAGCTCTTCATTGAAAAGATCCCTTGCTCTGGATTAGGAGCACCCTTAACATTAACGTATAATATAATTGTGTATGTGCATATATAGATACACTAGTGTTTGCTTATGAAATTATAGAATCATAGAACGGTTTGGGTTGGAGAGGGCATTATAAATCATCTAATTACAAGTCCTGTTCCATGGGCAGGGACACCTGTCACAAGAGCAGGTTGCACAGGGCTCCATCCAACTTGATCTTGAACACTTCTAAGGATGGGGCATCCAGATGTTCTCTGATCAGCCTGTTCCAGAGCCTCACCACCATCACAAGCAAAGAATTTCTTCCTAATATCTAATCTAAACCTACTCTGTTTCAGTTTGAAGCCATTATCCCTTCTCCAGGGGCAATACAGGTCCTTGTAAAAGTCTTTCTCCAGCTTTCTTGTAGCTCCCTTCTGGTACTGAAAGGTGCTGTAAAGTGTCCCCAGACCGTTCTCTTCTCCAGGCTGAACAACCCCAACTCTCTCAGCCTGTCTTCACAGGAGAGGTGCTCCAGCCCTCTGATCATCTTCATGGCCCTCCTCTGGACTCACTCCAGCAGGGCCTTGTCCTTCCTGTGCTGGCACCCAGAGCTGGGTGCAGTGTTCCAGGTGGGGTCTGAGCAGAGCAGAGCAGAGGGGCAGAATCCCCTCCCTGGCCCTGCTGCCCACGGGGCTTTGGATGTAGCCCAGGACACGTTTGGCTCTCTGGGCTGGGAGTGCCCATGGCTGGGTCATGTCCAGCCTCTCACCCAGCAGCACACCCACGTCCTTCTGGGCAGGGCTGCTCCATCTGTCCATCCCCAGCCTGTGCTGATACCAGGGATTGACCCAACCCAGGTGCAGCACCAGCACGTGGTTTCACATCACAATATCTCCACTGGCCCACTTCTCCAGCTTGTCCATTATGTTATTGAAAAGATGTTTCTTTGTTTCTAGCAGTGGCAAGATGGTAGATATTGTAGATGAGAGACTGAATGAATTCCACTCTGACACAACTTTTAAGTGCACGTTGTATACCAGAAGCATGAAAAAAGATCCTGCAATAGATTTTAAACCTTAGACAGGGAGAAGATACAAGATAGGGAAGGTAATGAAACAAAGTAGAAATGAAACTTCAACCTATTTTTTATACAGCATTTCATCTCAGATAAAAAAAGCACATAAGTGAGATGTGAAAATGCAGCTAAAAATGCAATTAATAGTTAGTAACTACTTAACTAATTATGGTAAATGAATGTAACTGTGGATTTTATTTTATAAATCCTTTTGTTTAAACTGCTATATCATATTGGGAAGCAATGGGAAGCAAAAGGCCTGTTGAAATGAAGGTGAAAAGAGAGTAACCTATAAAAGGATTATAAATTCATCTGCATTCTTTGTAACACTTAAGTGCCAGCCTTTGTGCCTTAATGTACAAAGATCTTATTTAGCTTACTTACACAGTTTACAGTGATCTTCTGTTCCCTGTCTTTGTTACTTGTATGTCTGCTCATATTAACCAGATCAGTCAGTATGTCTTTCTAGAATTTCTGTCTCAGATCTACCATTGCTTTTTCATATGATAGGTTTTACAGGTTAATATTCCATACATTTATTGATACAGTATACAGTACGTACTCCTGCAAAATAGTAAAATGAGTTTCTTAATGTGCTTTCTGATTTTATAACTGTATAGCTATTACAGTACTTTTTAAAAATTCTCTAAAGTAGTCCATATCTCAATGTCAACCAGAATTTAGATGAAAATGTATAAAACCACTTTGCTTTTATACACATGGATTTATATAGACCCCTACACCAAATGTGTCTGGTGTCCACACATTCTGTTAACATCATGTATTGCTGAATTCTGATAAGAATTATCATGTCTATGTTTCTGTTGCTACATGTAAATTTAATTACTTAAATTAAAAGCAGTTATGCTGGCAATACCCAGTTCCCTCAAAACTCAGGAAAGCCACTCACATAATGGTCTAAGTGAGGTAACGTGGCTGATATCAATGATGAAAATCAAGACCTTATATATTTTCTTCTATCTTCCCTGCCTGTCCTATTTTAGAGTGTCTAACAGGTTAAAATACTAAGTTGAAAATGAGGTAATCAGCAGGAGAGACTGGAGATCAGGGGAATGTTAAGACCATTATCAATCTGCACAGTAAAGGTTAGGCTGAGGATAGGACAGAGGGCAGACTGTGTCAGCTGAACTTCAGATCAGTTCACGCCACCTGAGCTACAAAACAGAGCCTGCTGCTTCTTGTGGCTCTTCTGAAGCCTGACACAACTGGTGCATATTTGATTCCATTGTTGTTTTCAAGAAGTTATGCAAACTTTTCTAAATTTGGGATTATTTTGAAAAAACAATAGAATGTTTGTTTTCAGTTTAGCAGCCTTGCTGTTTTGTAGAATGTCTTTTTGTCCTGTTCATGTTTATCTAGTTTGTTATTACAGTGATCTCAAAAGGCAATCTGAATAGATATGGGGCCAGGAAGTGTTGAACCCTGACATATGATAGGGGCAGAAATTAGATGACCTTATTCTGGCTTAATGTGTGTTTTCTTCAAAGCCGGTCTTAAAACCTATTTCAGGTGAGCTTTTAGACATCTCAAGAACTGAACTAGAGTGAGTTGTGGGTGTGACTTCTGTCTGTGATGAAATGTAGGTCAAAAAGGGTGTGGATTGTTAAATGTGCTTTAAACTGTAAGGAAAGGTTATCCTTTTGTATAATTAGTGCATTGACTGTCTTGAAAGTTGCTATGACAGGTTTTAAGGGCTTTTCTGAGGCACCAGGGAGTTGTCTGTTCTATTAAGTAAAGAGGCTTGTAACATAATCATAACTGATTTTTTCTAAAGATTTTGAAGTTGATCCTTTAGATGCAGTGTTACAGCCTGTTCAGAGAGACTCTTTCCTTATGAGATAGATCCACCCAACATTAAAATACTTCTGCCAACAAACTGGTTCCATCTTATTTCACATCGCTTTTTTATATCAAAATATTAAGGGCACATACTGGTGTATGTATTTTACCCACAAAACACTCTATTGAGTAAGTAACCAATATGTATTTCATTATCAGCTATTCAGTCCCTCAAAGGACTCTCCACTGGGCTGATTGGCAGAATGCAGGAAGCAGGTCCCTACAAAAGCCATATTTTAGGCTGGGAGTTTATGGGCTGTGTGGTGAATTTCAAGAGACCAGCAGACTCACTCATGACAATGACTTTCAGGTTTTAATCATTTCTGCAGGCATATATATGTAGACAGAAATTGCCTTGTTCATCCTAGAGCTCAAAAAGCTTGAAAGTTTCTCCACACTTCTTAGAATTTACTACAAAAAAGGTACATACAAAGCAGTATTTTCTGCAGGCTTGTGAGATTACCTCTGGTTTTATAGGGTATATTTCTCCTTCTGGAGTTTTAATAATTCACTGTTCAACTCTGGGATTTCTAGCACCTCAGTATAACTTAAGCTTTACACTAAAGCACTATCCTTTTCACTTCTAATTTGATCCTGGTCTCCTATATTTTGTTGGGATGTTGTTTAGACCTAAAGTATGAGATTCCTGTTTAAAGTCCACTTTTAAACTAAACTTTTCATAAGTCCATTAAAATCTTAAATAGTTTAATAGTGGCTGTAATCACTAACCTTCTATTCATAGGATTGTTACAGCTTGGTGATCCTTTTTTATTATAGGGAAGTTTTATCATAAGTGTGGGTTATTGTTAATATAAACAGATGAATAAATATTTTGGCATAATCTGAATCAGTATGTTTAGTTTAAAAGGTATCATGAAGTTGTTCATAGAGTTATATTTTTGTTAGTGACTAACAAAACTATTCTTGAAAATATGATTAATGTTTAACCTTCATAAGTTAATTAAACCCCAAATAAATAGGAACAAAAATAAATGAGCAAGACATAACCATACAATTTATCAGAACAATGAACAATTAATCATGCAATTGAACATAAAAAACAGATGTGCATTTAAACGTAGAAAACTTTGGTTAAGTATTGTCACTTTGTCCCATTTACTTTGCCATAAAGTGGAATTTAGAATTGCTTTAGATTTGCCTTCAAGAAATTTTTGTCTTGGGGGAAGCACCAGTGCTGTGGTAGCTTCCTTCCACCTGTTTTATAAATCCTGGTATTTTAAGAATAGGCTGGCATAGGGAGTGATAAGGACTGTGTGTCTCTTTCTTTATGTAGAGCTTCCTTTTGTGATATTAATCTATATAAAGCCTAGAAACCAGGGGCACCATGACCTGTCAGTTGTTTCTGACCTTGGCACCTGGTGATTAAGCATAGCGGAGAAGCAAGTCCAGAGCTTGCTAAGGAAATGCCAGGCAGCAGGGCAGAAGACATTGCTCCATGTTAAATCACAGATAACAATGGGAGTGATTCCAATGCCCTTTGTCTATAGGTATGCACGTTACCCTGTAATTGAAAAGGTGTCTGTAAGCTTCATCTAAGCCCTTAGAATAACAATCTGATTTTCAGTAAACTGTTCCTGCAGGAGATACAAATGGCTTTTGCTATTGACAAACAAATGTTTTTTGTACAGTCGACATTTTTAAACATTAAACCAAAAGCTAAATGTGTTGGGATACTTTGTTGTTGCTTGTTGGCTGCAATACTCAGCTTTTAGTATCAGTAATCACATACAGCAGTGTGATCTGCAGCCAATTTCCCTGTGAAGGACAGCTTTCCCCATGCTTGTTCCTTAAAATTACTCATCACAGCTAAATGACTAACCGTAGAATGACCCTTTAACTTGGGTAAAATTAAAAAAAAAAAGTAGCAAAAGTGGAGACTTGTGATGGAAACTTGCCCCAAATGTTACTGACTTTCTGAATATAAATAGTGCTTAAGAGTATTTGGTACTTTCTCCATCTGTATTGATAAATATATATATATATAGTATCCCTGGTAGTTTCTGTTAATGTTGAGCTAGACAGTTTTGTAGATTTCAAGTGTTCTTGCTTGTTTCAATGAAACAAATCTCCCACATATAACATGCAGTCTGTGCAAATCATCACAGAATATGTCAGCAGAGATTGTTTTGGTTCGGAACCATCCAAGGTTCAGATGCAGATGGACAAGGCTGTCCGATTTCTAAACAGTTAATTTGTCCCTCCTGGGCGCTGGCCGCTCTCCCGTCGCCCAGCGCTCCTGGTCCCTGGGCGCGGCCGCAGTCTCTGATAATACCTGTGTGCACCTCTCAGCAGGAGCTGTGCAGGGCAAGGACAGTGGTAATATGAAACCAGTCTCGTTGGTTTTTGTTCATGGCCCTGGAGGCTGAAATCTGCATTCCAGATGAAACCTCCAGCAAATCGGAAGAGAGTCTCTTTTTTCCCTACTTTCCTCTGCTTCAAGGGCGCTCACCCGAGTTGGCTCTGCCCGGCCGGGCACTGGGGGCTCTGCAAGGGCTTCAGGAGGGGGCAGAGGAAGCTTCAGAGTCGTTAGCTCGGGTTTCCACTTGACATTTTTCGGTGATTATGGATTTACAAAAGAAGTTCTTTATCCTAGTGGAAAGACTATCCAAAGGAATCCGTCAGGAATTTGTTACTGAAAACCACCCAGCGCTGGCGCACCGGGACAAGGAAGTAGGGAGCAGCAGCGGCGCGCTCGGCCCGGCGGGGCGGCTGCTGTAGCTGCCGGGCGCTGCGGGCTCAG
>JANPWX010000360.1:971709-1124163 GCA_024734555.1 Trochalopteron elliotii
CCCATTATGTTCTTCCATGTTGAGTGAAATAAAGAGTAGGTTCGCTTCCAGCAGCGCTGCTGACTGCAGAGCAAACTCTTACAGGGCGCATTCAGGCTGCCGGCGGGGCCGGGCCGGGCCGCCTGTTGCGGCGCCGGCAGCCAGCCCCGCCGGCAGCCTGAATGCGCCCTGTAAGAGTTTGCTCTGCAGTCAGCAGCGCTGCTGGAAGCGAACCTACTCTTTATTTCACTCAACATGGAAGAACATAATGGGATGCCTGACCGTGGTGAGCTTTTAGACCTGAAAAACACAGCAGAAAGCGGCCCTGAGCCACTCACTACATTTTCTGTGAAAACACTCTTTGGATTTACAACTAAGTTTGAATCTACAGCTCCCGAAGAAGAAACAGTGCTTAAAGCATTTCAACCTTTGCACGGCAATATAACTACTCACGCTAACACCTGGCATGAGAGGAATGATAATGGATGTCATGAGGACTCAGAAAATCAGCACAGCGTGGATAGGACCAGTGGCCAAGCTGACCCAATGTCTGGCAGGCAAGCAGGCCTGGAGCTGGAGTTAGCTGACCAAAATGAATTACTTCTTCAGCATCTGAGGTTTGTTCAGACTTCTTTGTCTGAATCGGACAATGAGGACAAGGATGCTATTATTGTGCAAGGTACTTTGGTTCATACAACAAGTGACACAGAGTCGGACACGGAGAATAAGGACCTAGACACCGATGTGAACACTGCAAGCAAATACGGGCTTAAAAATGCTGCTTTGTCTGCTGAGGCCTTGGACAATAGCAATCAAAATAAGGAAGAGTCAGAATCAGAAGGGCACAGCAACAGTGATGACACTGTGGATACAGATGACATTGAGTTACACCCACCATTCTCTCAGCAGCTCCCAAAAGAGCTGGACGGTATTCTACAGTATGACTCCAATGGAAAAGACAAAATGTTAATGGATGAGCAATTCACTCATTTGCTTGCTACAGGGGAATGCCCTCAAGAACTTTCAGGTGAAGAACACAGACCTTCTGTTGATAATATATCACTCCAAAAAACAGCACTGGCTGAAAAGACTTTCCAGCTGCCTGCTTTCTTTAGTGGACTACGTGTGAGGAAAAAGGGACTGACCACAGAAGATGGGGAAACTGTTACAGAAATTAAACCGAGGGAGAATGATTTAGCTCTGCTTAAATTACGACAGCCTGTTAAGAAATCCAGTGTTGCATCAGGTTTGACCATTAAAAAAAAATCATCTGAACCTAAGGCAAATCCCACTTTCCTAGAACAACTCTCGCACTTGTTAAACATAGACGTCTCCAAGAATGAAGATAGAACTGAGGACTCTGGTGAGGGATCTGGAGAGACTGAGGACAGTGATGAAGCTCAAGAGAACAAAGCCTCCAGCAAAAGAGAACCACGATTTCCCTCTGAGGAGATAAAATCAAGCCCTGCTGAATCTGCACTGGATGCCTTTAAAGCCTTATTCACGCGACCTCCCAAGAAAGAAACGACTGCAGATACTTCAGAGCTGGAAGCCCTAAAACGCAAAATGAGAAATGAAAAAGAGTCCTTGAAAGCTGTATTTGAAAGGTCAAAATCCAAACCTGGGGATGGACCATCAGACAAATCTGTAGGTTGAATTACTTTTTCTTCCTAAGATCTGGAAGTAGAGGATTTAAAAAAATAATTTCTTGTTTAAATATTATTGGTGGGTTTTAAGATCAAAATGTCAGAATTGCTCTTCTTTTGGCAGTCTCAAATTTTGGATTCCCAGCTGAGGAAATCTTGGGGCTAATTTGTCAGAATTTTTGATCATCTGCAGTTGAAGCAATATTCAGCCACAAGTGATGGTGGCAGTAAAAGCCTCTCAATTAGAAGTGAGAACTTAAAAATCGGTTTCTGATTTTAAAAGATCTCTACATAACAGTTCTCCATATGTTAATTATGGCTTTAAATCAGTTTGATGCTGCAGATATTCACTGTAGTATTATTTAACTGTTAATTATTTATCTGTTTTCTTTAATTGAGTATTTTATTTTTAAAAGTAGTATTTCTTTTTACCTGTAGGAATAATTTTATGGTAAGAGTTGATACAAGAAGTTGAGGGTGATTTTCAGCTCAGTTTGTTCAAGACATAGAACAGGAAGTTTTTGTTTTTGTTTACATGCATATATCTGGCTTTTCAAATATTGACAAGCATTTAACCTTACCCAGGTGTAACTTAGTGATTCCAATTAGACAACTCAAGTTTTTGATAAATATAAGTGTTTGCAAGATTAATGCTGTTAGGCAAATGGAGATGTAGTTAGATATTTAAAAAAAAAATCAATGCAAAGTTTTCATACAATCATAAATTACTTTGAACTCTTTAATTAAATGAGTAACCTTTGGGTTGGCATTCTCCCAGCCCAAAATTCTTACAAACACATCTTTGGCAGATATAATCAGCCCCAGGAGACTATTGTTGGCTGAAGGGGAAATTACGTGAAGGATTCCATTTTCAGGGTTGGACCTTA
Organism: Trochalopteron elliotii; assembly: GCA_024734555.1. Lineage (NCBI taxonomy): Eukaryota > Metazoa > Chordata > Aves > Passeriformes > Leiothrichidae > Trochalopteron > Trochalopteron elliotii. Next base: position 974,222 of record JANPWX010000360.1, read on the forward strand.
AACCTGAAGCTACTTAACCTAATTTTCTGTGTTGGTTATAATCTCTTTAAAATTTCTATTCTTACATAATATAAAAAAAGGTAAAAAAAAAATCCTGGCCAACACTTGGGTAGACTGACAATACCAGTTTGTAGTAAATTACCTGTGGGGAGGAGAAAACAGGTATTCATTGGCTGTGGAATGTACAGCAAGTACAGTCTGTGTGCCCTTCCCATTCCTGGCTTGCTCCTTCCTGCTTACACCAGTCGCTGTGCTGGCGTCAGCGTTCGTGTGGCTCACAGCAAACCTATTTGGGAAGCTGTCATCGCACACAGTGAGGGAGGAGGCACAGGAGTCAGCAGGAGTGGCTTTTGTAAATGTCTGCTTGTCTGTTGCTTCGGTCTAGTGCAAGTCTGTATTTTCTCAGGGCAAAGCCAGAGTCGAAAGGTATAGCCTTTCCTTCCCCTTGCTCCTTTGGGCCGTTTATAAAGTCATTTTCGTATAGGGTTTCACTGTTGTTGCAGTTGTGTCTATGCAATTACTTGTAGTAACATGTTGTAAATCAGATTACAGAAATATTGGAGATATAAAAAAACACCAAAAAAATCGCTCTAAAAGAATGCTTGTTTAGTGGATCATTCCCCCTCCACCTGGTCCCCATTTAAAGAGTTATTTTAGCATTCCAGTTGACAGTGCAGTCCCATTAACAGCTGCAGCATTACTTTGATGTGACAATATTACCTGGTATGTGGACTGAGCAATCTGCTGGGGGCGGGGCAGGAATTTCATAAACTAGCTCTGCTTCCAGAAAATTATGTTGTCAAATGATGTCTTGGTGAATTGCTCTAATGTTTACTTGTAAGAGGAGCACACTCTGGAATATTTCACTCTGGAAAAAAGATGTAGGAAAAAACCATAGCATTTGTGACCACTTCTGTGGTTCACCAAAGGATAGACAGCTCTCCACAGTGATGTGAACAGTTTCAACAAATCACTGCATGTCACGTGCGTTATGCTACTTTCCTCCTCAAAAATATTTTTCTACACTGGTTTATTTGTGTCCCAATCAGCTGAGCACATTCAATCAGTAGAGTAAGGCAGATAATCTTTCTGGAGCACATGTGTAGAGCTGAGCATGGCATTTGCTGTTTGGAATCAATTGATACTGCAGACTTTAATTTTTTTCTTGCGTAATTTTAACAGCCTGACCTGAGTCCCTCAGAGCAAGATGACAAGACTCCAGGGAGACTCCAGACTGTCTGGCCGCCACCAAAAGCAAATCACGAAGAAGCAAAAGTAGGATTAAAGTACACAGAAGCAGGTAAAACAAAGAGGTGAAGCATTTGCAGAAATTAGTTTCTGGCATTTTTAATCTTGTTTAATACAGAGATGGTGATAAGTCACAGTATTTTCTTATCTGAAAAACCAGATCTTATGTTTCGTATGTGTGGTTTACTGCTACTTGTTAATTCTGCATCTGATTTTTAAATGTAAATGGGTAAATATTTGTTGAAATCTACAAAATTGCCTGTACAAATTCATGAGAAATGTGGGTTTTTTTGATAAATTAGGTTTTCCATTCCCAGTGGGATTTTGTTCAAATGAGTGACAGATTGGTGAATGCATGAAAATGTGACTGCCTTTTCTGATGCTTTGGTGCAGGGGGCAGCTCCCTGCTGAACTCTGGTCTGGCTGCAGATTTTCTTCAGGTACAGTCCAGAATGAAAACAACACCACCTCTGTATGAACAGAGGAATGCTCATATCCAGTCAGGCCACTTCTATAGCTAGCCACATATATTGTCCTATGCAAGTGTATGAAAGGGTATGTCCAAAGTGCAATGCTAATTATCAGATAAGCTTTCCACAGAAAAATATTTCTTGGGGCTTTTTGTTATTTAGATATTTACATAACATACTTACTTACAAGGGAGAAAGTGATTATTTTAGCCACCACATCTCTGGTTCAAATTTATAGTCTTGAATGTAAAACAGGAAGTCCTTGATATTCAGAAATTAGCCATAAACTGAGGAATAGTCTGAAATATGAAAGTGAAAGACAACAGGCCATTTCTTCTTCAGATACCTGGAGATTTTAGAAAATACCACCTAGAAAGTATTAAGTGGAACTAAAAACAGGCTTTTATACTACTTTGCTGTGAGAAATTGTTCAGGGAAGTGCTGTGTGTTTTTTTCTAATTCCAGTGGATATCCATCTGACCTTGTATTTGAGAAACAGCACTTCTATTTGTTGTATCTATTGTTTTTTATTGTTTAGTCTTTCTCCCTCTTTTTTCAGTTTTCTCTGCTTTAAAAATCTTTCTCTTTTTGTAAAGTGGGAATAATACTTGAAGTGTGAAAGTTGTTGGAAGGTTGAGAAAACTAGGTTTTGACAGAAACAACATGGTTCTAATATATAGAATTGAATTTAATATATAGAATTGAATTTATAGTCCATCTGATTGGTCTGAATTTGGTAGCCTATCGCTTAGATGACCAGGACAGGTATTCAGCTGTTGGCAAGTTGATCTTACTCTTAGATTTTTATTATAGGCTATATGCTTACTATATTTAATTCTACCCAAACAAATATTTTTCCTTCTAATGACTGTAATCATCTGTGGAAAAACATATGCTTAAATAAAGAAAGAAAACTGAATTAACAGAAGCTAACAGAAGCTCCAGATTTTACTACTTGTAGAGAAATTAGGTCATGCTTTCTTGAAATTTGAATAGGAAAGACAGACTGGCTTAGAGCCTGTGTAAATTGTTACTCTTGTTACTGTGATATTTTGGGTGGCAGTGTCATCAACATGTTGATGGTTTGTTTGCTAAGTCAAATTTTTATAGACCAGATTCTGCAGTTCATTAGTTGTTCCAGCGTCTGGCAGAGGGATTTGAATGAAAACAAACCACTGGTGATTCAGCTGGGATGAGATGTAAGAAGTGCTTTTAAACGAAATAGGCAAAGACTATGTTTGCAACATATATTAAGACTGCCCTAAAGTTATGGGTGTGCCTCAGAGATTGGCAGGTTTGTTTCTTTCAGCTGTTCTTTCAGGTGGATCATTACATTGGCTGTTCTGAGGACTTGTGTGACTGTTTTAAAGCATTACACACAGGAATGAATTTATAGTCTCCTACGAGTAAAGCCAGGTACTGTTCATGGGTTGTGATGATACAGTTATAATAGGGTTTGTATTCAATGCTGGTTTTATTGCTGGGGTTTGTGGGGTTTTTTTGTGAATATGAATGTGTCAACACAGCAAAACTTCTAAATTCACAATCTCCTCTCTGACAGTAGTACATACCTTCAAAGTGCATGTATACTGCCATTTCCCCTCACTCCCCTTGGCATCCAAAATTCCCTTCCAGCCACCAGCATTTTAGAAGCTTCTTGACCTCCTTTTAAGAAGTGGGCTTCTTAAAAATAAGCTATAATGCAGGTTAATCATTTGCATTATTTAAATTGACTGGTCTAAACCAAAAACCCTATTTCTTACCTCGGTGTCTTGTCCTGACTACTAAGATCAAATGAAAAATTCTTGATCTCAGAATAAAGTTCAAAAATTGTGTGGCAGGGATGTTTGTGATTCCAGTCTTCCTCCACTGATGTTCCTGAATAGATGAATATCTATATCATAAAAAATGCTGAAGTGGTTCATTTTATTAACTTTCTGTCAATAATTTATGTTAGTGTTTTAATTTGTGTGATTAAGGGTTTCATCTACCAAAACAATAGGAATTTATATAAAGACAATAATAAGAGGATGAATTATTATGTAAGTATTCATTTAGCACAGCTTTATTTTATGCTTAGATGAAATATGTGTTCACATCCAAGGATAAATTTGTCAACATTCATCTTTGTACTTCTGAAAGTACACAAATATATATATATATTCTATGAGCTGGCATGGTTTGTTTTTTTCATTTGTCATCATAAAATAGGATTTAAGTAAGACTGAAAACTTGAAAGTTGGAATATAGTAATCTTTTTTGAAATTCTACAGTGTGTCTTTGATTTTCTTTCTTCATCACCATGCACTATGACAACTATGACAGGAAAATAGGGATATTGAGGGAGAGTATTCCTGTCTTTTTGATCTTTTCTCACCTCCTTGTCATGTTTTTCCTCATTGTTCTTATTGCCTAGTGGAAGCAAGAAATTCAAGCTTAATTTGGCCTACGCAGCAGACATCACAATGACTCATAGCAGCTTGGAGGAGTAGCTAACTCTCTCCTGAGGCTCATAGTCTGGCTTGATGTGTGGGAAACCAACTGAAAAGCAAATGGACATAACAAGGAACACGTGTGTGAGGCTGACGAGGCCTGTTAGGAATATTAGAAGTGAAAGAAGTTAGGGACACAACTGAGCCCCAGGTTTTTTTCATGCATTTGATAACTGTTTGTGTAGTCATGATATTGTCTCCTGCAGTGTCTGAATCTTGAGTTGGTAATTTTCAATTGAATGGATGGTGTTGCAATATTTTGGTTTAACTTATGTTTTCTTAATTCTTTAATGCATGTGTTTCCATAGACCGGGCAACTATGTTGTCAACTGGCTCTCTGTAATTAGCACAAGCTTCTTGCATGATTCTCTAGAGAAACTGGAACTTCTTTGATGTGTGCCTAAAATAGCTGAAGTCCAGAAAGTCTATAGTGCGTTTATGTCCTGGAAGACTAGAAAAAGGGTACTTTAATTTATAGTTATTCCATGGAATCAAAGACATTTCTATGCATACATTTTTGGTCCTAAATTTCTGTTCCTCTGCTTTCATTTAAAGTTTGTTTTGTTTTGTTTTTTTTCTCCATAATTCTTGGAGAGACTTCTCATGTTTTTAAGCATTAACTCTGACAGAAGGGTAGAAATGTCAGCCATTATGTGTGGTGAAAATATCTAGCCAGACAGAGGAGACAAATTCATGACTATATTGAAGAAATTAATCTGTGATACTACATCACATTGAATCCACATATAATGAATGTCTCAACTACTATGTATGTCTAGGTCAGCGCTTGCAGACACATGTCCCAGAAAAGGAGTTTAGACATGGGTTCTGCAGCTTATAAAACTACTTATATTTGAAGAAGAGTCTCCACATTAATGTGGTAGATAGATTCTGTTATTACTATTAACATTAGCATTTGAGCCTCAGGATCAAGCTAGTTCTCTTATATACAACAGAGGGAGTTTAGTCTTTTGCTTAGCAAAACAGAAATGTAAAGAGTAATGAGAGAGAGAAGTATTTGACATTCCTGTGGGAGACAGCGTTAAAAAAAGCCACTTAAAAAATTAATTCATTTAGTGAGGTTTTTTCATTTTTTCATTCAGTGTTTTCTTTTTAATTCAAATGTCTGCATTTAACACTTAAAAACCTCATTTTCTCACAGTCTGTCTGTTCATCATCTTTAAATCTGCAGTGAGGTAATGCCGTCTCTATGCCACAATTTCTATAACAGTCTGTGATAATGTAAGCACAATTTTCAGGGTAAGTAAGAAAATCAGGAGGTGTCTGATAGAGGTCTTATTAGACAAAAAAATATCTGGGTAAATGGTGACTGAAATACAAAATAGTGCCAGAGGTTTATTGCTAAGTCTCAAATATGTCAAATCCTTGATCCCCTATACTTTTAGTTCCCAGCAAAAAAATCACTTTATGGCCATGATGTAAATAACCAGCTAATGTGAGAGAAAGAGAGGCATAATGGTTGGAACAAAAGGATGAGAGATAAGAGCATGATTTTTTATCTTTCTTTAACATAAGTTTCCTTTGTGGCCTTGAACACTTTGTCTTTAAAATAAAGACAATGTTTGATGTTAAGTGTCCTGAAGAAAGTCGTTGTAACATTGGCTACCAGCAGTTGATTTCACCCAAGTTTAAAAAAAAAACAAACAAACCAAAAACCAAGTAATTTAGGTTTATTTCATTTTAGTATGGTGTTTGAGGTTTAGTTCTGGGATTCTATTATAAATTTTACTGTAGTGAATTAGATCAAGCAGCAGTATAGCAAACAGGATATTTTGCATTGCTTCAAGGTGGTGCTTTTGTGATTGATTCACTGATCAATTTGATGTGAACTCAGAGTGCATAAAGTTTTTGTAAATTATTTTATGACATTTTACTGCATTTATTGTGTAGCATGACAGGTGCATGTAATTTGGTGTTTCATAATCAGACAGATACACTAGTCTGTTTTTTAGAAGCTGAGGGTTTTTTTACAAGCCAGATTTTGGTAGCCATTCTAAAATAACTATGTCATTTTTCCCCCTTACTTACGATAGCTAAAGCTATGGCTTCATGGATTTAGTAAGTATTGGGTATAGTGCTGCTCAGAAATCTCAACCACCACAGAGAGGCTGTGTATGTGCTGATCACTACAGCAGTCACTTTTCCAAATATCTTGCAACACTGTATGCTAAGATTTACTTTGAAAATACTAAAGAAACCATGCTCAAAAATAAACAAGCAACAAAAATATTGTTTGCTTTTCCTTCCCCACCTCAGCTGACACTGTCATTCATACTGTGCCTCTTGTGATAGAAACAAAAAAAATGGGCACCTGTGGATAATTATTAATATTTGTTGTTAAGATGTTTGTGTTCCATTTTCAGTCCTATTGCTACTTTCTGGAATGGCTTCAGGAAAGTTTTGGGAACCTTTCCAAGTTTCAGTTTATCCATCCGTAAAATTAGGATAAGAATTCTGACCTATTTTTCAAATCAAATTTAATTCCATTTCTGTTTACAGGCTCTTAGCATTAGATAGAGACACAGAATAGGAAAGAATATTTTAAACTTTAATCTTAAAAAACAAAACCCAGACCAACCCCACAGTTACAGAATGGTAACTGTACCTAAGGCCATGGGATGAAATGTTCATGCCTTCCCATACACTGAAGGTTTACTTTTTACAAGGTGAGAGGGAAGAAGAGTTATGCTCCAATTTTTCAATAAAAATGGTTGCTTTATTTTTGTTATGCATACTATCTGTAGAAATGTAGTAATTTTGGGAGACCTGTTGATTTTGAGTCTGGGTACATGTTTTCAGCAGGTGCCTGACAAGGACAGGTTTTACAGTATCCAAAGCCATGTCTGGATACACACATATGTAGCCATGGATACCAGCGTGCTTAAGATTCACATACAGCGCAGCTTTAGTCCATTCGAAGTAGAAAGCTGATTTCCAAGTGTAATATTTTCCTAGTGAGAAGATCAATCTGTTGCCTGAATATAATGAAGGCAAATTGTGTGAATTATTTCTTTTACTGTAGTTTTAATTTTGAAATATAGACTGCACTATGTACCTGAACAATCCAGTTTTGCAAAGACCCAAAACAGTCACAGGGTTTTACAAGATGGTTCTTGTTATATAATTGAAACACAGTGAAAGGGCAATTGTGTACACAAGAAGAATGACTTTGTATTTTATTTCCATGGTTCTGTTTCAAAATATATGAAGCCCTAACAGAAATGCCTCTGAGTTTTACTGAATTCTCTTTCTTGTTCTGCTGTCTCACTGTTCACTTGTTATGATGCTTTCTGAAAATTTGCACCTGCATTTAGAACTGCTTTTTGGATTTCTTTTTAGGTAAATTCAGTATCAGCCCTGCCAGGTTTGCTCCCTATGCTATGGCACTGACGTGTACTCTGTAATAAATCTGTTCCTCATGTTTGCTGCTAAAGAGTTACTTGTTTACCATATTGCATTGGTGAACGTGATCCTGTAATAGATTGGTTTTGTAAATACGAAGTAGGACATTTCTTGAGAAAGAATTAGTGTTGAGTGTCCCCAGCAGCAGTACCTCTAGTGTTGCCTTTGTGGGAGGGTGAAATGACAAGTGAAACTATTCATTTCTGCTATCAGGTAAATGAACTGTAACTGTAACCCCTCGCAGCTGAGAAATGGTCAGGCAGATAAGTTACTCACGTTACTGCTTTTGAATAGTGCTTTATACTGCTTTGCAATCAGAAAGAGGAGTAACTATTTTCCTCATTTCCATAACAGACTGTCAAGGGAGGTGCTGGTTTTTCCATAGGTTTTTTGTGGATACAGTTCTGTTATTCTTGGGGAATTAAGTGTGGCTATTGTGAAGATACTTCATGTCCTGTCGTAGGTTTACTCTGGTGTCCTCTATATTATTTAAATATCTGGATGGTATTTGGATACTGAACTATTGGCTTGTTTGGGGCTGTTTGTTTTCCACAAGTCCCTCTTTGTCTCCTTTTCTCATGTCTGAGAGAATTTCACCATACTGGAATCTTCAAGGTGCTGAAAACGTTTGAAATTTTAGGTTTGGAGGGTTCTTCCTTGTCTTAAAAATGAAAAAATCCCTTAAAGACAAACAAACAAACCAAACCAAACCAAACCAAAACAAAAATTAAGCTGAAGTGAAGGATGTCTGCCCATTTCCCAGCCTGTGGATTTGGCATTACATGCAATGAATTGTGGGTCTGTAAAAGAGTTCAGGTTCAGTGGGAAGTAAAGAAGACAAGACAGACAGGAGTAGATGGATTGGGGTTGAGGAAAAGAGGATTAGAATCATGTTTTAAAACACATGTAGTATTGTTTTACCCAATCCCCTTATCCCTAAAAATAGGTAATTTTGTGAATTTCTTTGAGCATAAATAAATTTTAATTTCTTAGTTATAAAAGGATGCTTAAATGCAGTTATGCTTTATAAAAACCAATCCAAAACTGGACAAATTAGATTTTGAATGTTGCTCATATGTATTTTTCTTGAAAGAAGAGCGTGAAAATTTGCTTCTGGTTTATGACTGTAGCCTGAGAAAGCATGGAAGGTCACATCAATACATCTGTAAAAATAAATAAAAAGTAATTATAAAGGTGTAGCTGTTGTGAATAAGTTCCCATCTGACACCTGTTGGTTAAAGATGAGAACTACATAGGGAAATAGAGCAGGAAAATGCTGTAGTGAAGGGGAATATTGAAAATGGGACCAAGGGTCACCACTGAGGGAGAAAACATTAAGAAACCCTCACTATTCTGAAATTTAATGAAGCAATGCAATTATAAGTGAATTATTTTCTTTATTACATCTCAAGAAAGGTAGATTGTACTCAAGTTTTCCAGCTTTTGTTCTCTAATTACTTTTAAATTGTGTTAACATTATTTTGCATGTTTCCACACACTGAGTTTAATATGTATGGCTTTTTACAAAAATGAGTGTACTGACCAGAAGTGGCTATATAGGTCATTTAACTTCAAAGCTTCTACTTTCTACATGAAGTTTTGAGATTATGGCAGAGAAGGTTCCTAAATTGCTGTGTAAAGTTTGAGGAGTAACCCATCGACTTGAAATGTGAGTTATGGAGATTTCTATGGGAAAGGTTTTCATGTAAGATTTTATTTAAAATTATTTAAGTAGGTAAGTTGCTTTGTTACCAAAGAAGAAAAGGTAATTCTTGCATAGCACAGTTGTGAACACAGTAGAAGAATACTGAATCATATTTGAATGTGTATACTTACTTTTTGCAACAGTTTTGAAGAATGGAAATTTCGCTTTGAAACATTGTGACTCACCCTATCCAGTATTTCTGGGGTTGTAGGTTGAGTTTTCAGGTCACCAGACTGAGAAGTGAATGCTTGTGTCTTTTATTTTAGAAATGTTAGTGAAAGGTGCAGCATGCTCAGTATTACAAGATTTTCATGAGCATGTATTGAGTATATTTGTAAACATTGTTTCTGCTTTGTGTTTAGACAAGCTCTGTGTGATGACAAAACTGAAAGTACATAAGACATTTTGATTATGTATGTTGTCCAAAATATTCAAATTTTATTTCATGTGCAGTTTTCTATGCATTAGGAAAAGCATGCATGCTTTAATGTGTATTTTCTTTGCAAAACAATGAAGCATGCCTCATACTTTACTAATCATCAGCAATATTTTTTGGTTTTATGTTTTATTTCTGCCACCTGGTGGCATATTCTGTGTCACATATGTCAATAGTATCAGTCACTGCTATTGCACAGTCTAAAACTTTCTGTATTAAATTCTTGTTTTGGAAATGAAAAGCAAAATGAGGAATTCTTGTAAGTGTTCCTACCCCAAACTTCTGTCTTCTAATCAGATTGTATGGAATTAATCTCTCAGAAAAGTCTAAGCTTTCTGATCTGCTTTGGTCTCTTTCCCTTACCACACCACATGAAAATATAATAATGAGTGAGCATGATTGTTATTTCCTATTGCAAGTCTTGAGGAACGAATAAAATCAGCATATGATTTTTTGTGCATATATCAAGCTGAGAGCTTTGTAGAAATATTTCTAAGTTTATTTAGTTGTCGTGGCCTAGTTTTGGTAGTGGGGGCACTACAAAGGTGGCTTTGTTTTCATAGTGTTACTGCATGTGGCCCATGGTTAACCAAGGAACATCCATGGGATATTTTTACATGGTAGAAATATATTTAAGTATTTGTTATTTGGTTTTGGTTTGATTTGATAGGCAGTGCTAGTGTTTAGCAACACTTCAGAAATTAGGCAATTTACAAGCAATTGATAATTTTTTGCAAGAAAAAATAATATAAGGGGGAGCTGAAAATACCGAGTTATACATTTTTAGTAATAAATGAAAGGCAGGGGGTGTGCAAGACTCCCTGCTAGAGTATGTAGCTAATGAGTGTAAATTGCAAATTCCCTGAGTGAAGCTTAAATACAATCTCACTTATGCTTTTGTCTCTAGCTCACCTAAAGCTTTACAAGGAGGGACCACCAGGTGGGTGGAACAGTGTAATGTTGTCTGTCTGTGTCTAGTCTTTGGTCTCTCTTGTTACCATGAAGGTAGTGTTTATCTTTCCTTGATGGAATAGAAGTGGTAAAGACTGAGTCTGCTATATCTACCACTGTTTAGAACTGAAAATTTGGTAAGACTACAGAAGTTCTATAATAGATCAGGAACTGTTTTCAGAATTCTAGCTTATGGTACTTCAGTTTCAGTGGCTGCCATCCCACTAAAAAGAGTGGGATTTAGGTTAATTTAGACATGTTACAAGCTGGCAGTGTTTTTTTTTCTAAAGTCTTTGGAGCAAAGACAATAGTGAAAATTAAAGTGATGATAGATCTTAATATTAGTTACGGAAAACTATTTGGGCATACACTGGTCCTTATTCAAAACAAGAGCACATATAAGGATGACAAAGAAATACAGTAAAATCCCATTGACAACCATGTGAGGGTTAATTAAATACTAACTGATAATGTCATTAGTAATCATAGAATATTAAGGGATTGGAATGGACCTTAAAGATCATCTAGTACCAGCACCTCTGCCATGGGCAGGGACTCCTCCCAGTAATGAACCAGTAGGGATGTCTTTTGAAAGAAAAAGAGGTTTAATTCTCCTTTAAGAAAAAGAATTAACTATGTTAATCTGGTTTTTGGAAGTTTATTTCGCTTATAGCCCCTCCTGTGTCTTTGTTTTCTTGCTCAGTTTTGTACCCACCAAGAGCAGAGCGTTGGCTGCTTTTGGATTTTAAGTGAAGCTTAAGAAAGACATTTTGAGCAAATGCTCATGACTCAGAAGCTCCTTTTAAGCAGCTCTTTTGAATTATCAAATCATAGAATCATAGAATAGTTTGGGATGGAAGGGACCTTAAGGTTCATCTAGTCCCAGCTCCCCTGTCAGGACGAGAGACACTTCCCACAACAGCAGGTAACTCAATGTCTCATTCAACCTGCCCTTGAATGCTGCCAGGGATGGGCAGTTATTGTTAAAACATGTAATAACTAAATGAAGCTGAGTTGGAACTAATTTTAAAAGAGGAGTTTCTGGTAGTATTCCTCTTTTTTTCTACAGTAATTTATCACTTCTGCAATTGTTTGCTGAAGTAACTGACAAAACTGAACAAGCCATGTTTCAAAGCATTTGTATTTTTCTGTGTATGTTTATTCATTAGGTAATTTCCTGTTGTCACACTTTTCATAGAATTACAGAATACCAATCTGCTGCCTTAAAACTATGTAAGGATTAAGGTTTGTTTTCTTTTCTTGATCCTTTTTTGTGAGTGAGTTAGAATACTAGATGTTGGTGAGGATTCAGTGTGATTATCTTATAAGAGTTAAAAACAAACCTTATGACCAGGATAAATTCTTCTTACATTATGTCACTGAAGAAACTACTCTTTAATTCTACCACAAAACACCATTTAGATGATGATGTGAGTAGACATCATTTTAGAAGAAATAAATCCAAAGTACTTTGAAGCCCTCCTCTTCCCTTTGAAGTTTTATAACAGTCCAGTCATGTTTATCACAGCTGCATGGATATTTCTTAAGAAATAAGATGATGTTAAGACAATTTTGTATTAATTAAAGCAGCTTATATTGGAACTTGTTAGAATTTCCCTGCACATGCTATTAGTGATCTTAGGTTAGGAAAGTTATATTGTCTGTGTAGACTACCATTAAGTGGACTTCTGGGCAATTTGGCCTGAGACACCTTTCTCCCTCACAATTCATTTGCAAGGATTTCCTATTTCCCTCATGTCCTAGTTTCATCCAGGACCCTAATGTTATTTTGTACCACCTTACATCATTGTTAGGGATGGGGAGAAAGGGATTCTGGCTTCCGGTCAAAAAAACATGGCAGGAGGGGGAAGCCATGCTCCATTGTTCATTGTCTCAGGGTCTAGGTTGAGCATTTTTGCATGTGAATCACCCTCTCTCTTGTGTACTTTTGTTATTAATTTTGTTGCCGTTACTGTTCATTTTCTTATCTCATTGCTGTTCACTGGAAACTGTTCATATCTCAACCTGTGATTTTCATTTTTGACATCTCCAATTCTCAACTCCATCCTGCTTCAGTAGGAAGTGAGAGGGAAAGGAGGACCAAGAGAGCAGTGTGTCGTTTGAGAGAGTCTTTGTGGGGGGGCACCGAACTCGGGAGTACCATTCCTAAATCCCACTCAAAGTGGGCTCTTCCTCAAAGGATGCTGGTGGTAGTGCAGGATTTTGTAGAAATGCTTAGGTGCTTATGGTTAGAGGCCACTTGTGTTATTTCTTGCCTGCTGGGAAACCAGGCAAGTGAACAAATTGTATTTGCCTGTCCCATAAAAATCTCATGTTTTTTCCCTTCATCCTAATGAAACAAATAAGTAAACATGAGACATGGAACAGAAGAAGAAAACCCTACCACTCATCTCTTCCTATGCAACTTCTGGAACAGTTAACAATACTGATCATAGAGATACATGGTTCAGATTTTGAAGATCATCTGAATTTGTAACTAAAAGGATTAGAAGCGTACTTATTTGGGAATTTAGAGTGTTTGAAAGGCAGCTGAAACTAAGCCATCCATTCAATATCCTTAGCACTTCAGTATTTTAACTCAGCTTTCTCTGTAGAAACGTTAGTCCCAAATGGGCTCACAGAAGTTACAGGTAGGTTGCCTGGAGACCATGTTTATCCTAAAAGGTCAGGAAAAATAATAAAGCTGAGCAGTTGGGGCAGTAAATATTGATGGACTTGTTCATATTCAGATACCAAAAGCTTATGAATACTAGAATATTTGGCTGTTTTAGATACTTGTTTTTTATGATTATTAAGGGTAGATTTAAATAGTCCCGTGTTATACATTTTATTTGCAAGATTAGCTTTCAGGAACAAAATTTTAGAAAATGCACTGCTTTAAAAATTAGCCCAATATATTGAGTCCAATTAGCTCAATATATCTTCCTTTGTTTCAAGTTATTTTGTGTTTAAATTTAAAACTCATGAAGTACAATAACTATTGAAAAGATTGTGCTTTTTGTATAACTTAATCAAGATAAGAGCTTTTCTGTATTGCATTACTTTTTTTCCCCATATGTAAGTTTTGGTATCTGTCAGCTTTCTGGGTTCCAGGTACTTTTTAATTTAAAAATTGCTATTCAAGAGAACATGAATAAAACTTTCTGGTGTCATACCTATATACCCCTAATGTTCTCTGTGTATTTGTACAGTTTTTGCTCCAGCAGATGTTGATGTCTAAAAGGTAGTCGGCATTTGTCCACTGTTTCACAATGCGTGATACTCTGTTGTTTCACACAGTAGATGTTTGTGGTTCTATAAAAAATTCTATGTCTGATGCCATACAGCATTTTAAGCTCTTTGTTCTCGTCGTGTCCATCTTCTTTATTCACCCATTTTTAATTGTTTGGGGTTGCTGCTTCAGCTTTTCCATTGTCCTTCAACAACAATTCTTTTATCTGTTTACATACTGTGTTTGATGAAATTACAGGACATGGAGTTACTTCCTCCTTGCACTTGGTAGTTAGTTAAAACACAATTTTATTTCCTTCTTGCAGCCCATTACTTGGGTAGATGTTAATTCCAGGCTTTAACTGGAGTATTTTAAATGTTGTAGTAACTAATGATAAAGAAAATAATACATTTTTCTGATGATCTGATGTCATTTTAGTCAATGTGATCTTTATATCATCCATATTGAAAACGTACTTTAAAATCATGAAGCAGGCTGGTACCAAACATGACAGTTAAGGAGGGAAGATTATCCTGTTTGCACTGATTCTGTCTTTGCGATGTTCAATGCTAAAGTAATTTTTATAAAATCAGGTAAAATACTAATTAGAATTAATTTTTCCTGCAGTTGCATGTAGGCAGAACCAAATGTAGCATGACTGGAAGTTAGAATGCTTTCTAATATTGAGTGTATCAATGAGTGACAGAACAGGATCGTGACAATTATGTATTAAAATAAAAATATATATTAAAAACTGACATAACAAGTTCATACCTAGAATAAAATAATAGCATTGAACTGGAAAAGTAAGACTTGAGAATTTGCAGCTGATACAAAGTTAGTATAAGTAGGAAAGACCTGAATGTGAATTTAGCATTCTCTCATCAGAATGTTATCTGCTGGCTATGGCAAAGCATGAGAGTAAATGGAATTTTAAGTTTCACAGTAAGTAGATTTTTTTTTACAATGAATAATTGATTTATTTTTCCAACAACAACATAGAAAAAGGAAATTTTGCATTGTCATGTTACTGTATATCTTTAGTCTTCACTGAGGCCTCTATACAGCTTCCTGTGTACTTTGCCAACTTTCAGATTACTTTCAAGAAATGTTTTAGTGAAACATTTTACAATGACATGTTGCTAACAATCATCAAATATAACAAATACTTGTTTAAGGCTTCTTAATGTGTTCCTGCTTTATCTAACTATCTTAGAAAAAATGTTCAGTTATATGAAAGTTTGCTTTAGCTTCAGTGGGTTATAATTTTTGATTGCAGGAGGCATCAGGTTGCAAAAGGAAAGAACATGCCCCAGTGGGCAACAGCTTACATGATCTATTAAATTTTTCTTGGGATGGCATACTCTCAAAACAAAGGAAGAAGTAGTAAATTAGAAGTAGTAAATGAAAACTGAGACTCCAAGCTGTTTCGAGTGGAATCTATGCAATGTGATTGTTTGCTTTTTTGCTTGAATGTTGTTTGTAAAGGAGTGACACTTTAAATATTTTCTCAGTAACAGAATCCTAATTTGCATGTGGTCATTTTTCAGAGTAGGAGCACTTAGCACTTGCAATCTGATTTTTATCTAATTTGTCTCAAAAGTCCTTAATAGTAATATCTGCTTAAGGGGAAGCTAAATTTATGCCCTACAGCCACTGTCTTCTTGCAGATCGATTGGAGACCAGGCAAGTACAACAGGATATTTGTACAATCAGCCTTCTGTTATGTCATAATAAAAGAATTTAAAGCTTCAGAAAATTGACACTGAAGTGTTTGTGTCCAGGGCAGTAAAGCTGGTGAAGGATCTGGAATGTAAGTCCAGTGAGAAGCAGCCAATGGAGATGGGTTATTTAGTCTGGGGGAAAGAAGGCTCAGGGGAGACCTTATTGCTCATTACCTGAAAGAAGGTAGTGGCCAGGGATTGGTTTCTTTTCCCAGTCAGCCAGTGATAGGATAAGGTGAAATGGCCTCAAGTTGCACCAGGGGAGTTTCAGTTTGGATATTAGGAAAGAGTGGTTAAGCATTGAAACAGGTCACCATCCCTGGAAGGATTCAAAAATTAAGTAGATGTGGCACTTCTTGATACAGTTTAATGATCATGGAGATACTTGGTTGAAGATTGGACTTGATCTTGGAGGTCTTTTCCAACCTTAATGATTCTTTGATTCTATGAAAATGCAACCCCCCTGACAAACTAGGTAAAGAGTCACCTTGTGACACAAGGATCAGCTTGGACCTATAATGTAGGGTGTAAAAATGAGGGAGCCGGGTGGTGCATGGTATCAGGATCAGTGTGAGCAAACACTGATGCACAGAAAGGTCTGGCTAAACATCAGGAAACTTTCTCACTGTGAAGGTGACTGAGAAACTAGCACAGGTTGCCCAGAGAGGGTGAGGAGGATGGAGATTCCTGGAAGAATTTGAAAGCTATTTGGACATGGTCCTGGGCAACCAGCTCTGGGAGAGGTGGGGGTGTGGACCAATTGGCCTCCAGAGGTCCCTTCCAGCCTCAGCCATTCTGTGGTTTGTGATTAAAAGCTTTTTTCCATGTCAGTTTGGAAAGTCCTTAAGGTATGGCAGCAGCAGGAAGTGGGGGTCCTGCAGTTCATCTGCAGCCTTGTGTCTGGGCTGGCTCTGAGAGCTGTCCTCAGGTGTTCATGTGTCCTAACTAACAAGGCTGAATGAGTTAGCGGTTATGTGGGAATCAGGCTGGCTACACAGAGCCGTATCAGATTTCTTAACCTCTGGCGTTGTTAATTTTTAACCTAGAGAAATCACTCAGTGATACGTTGGTATTTCTGGATTTTTTTTTTTTAGTTAAATAGAATTTAAGAATTCAGTAGTTTATAAAGCCTGACTTACATTTTGTTCCCAGTACAGTTCCTTCTGTTAAAATGTCATTGTTTTTTACTTTGCTGTTTTGATTTTGACCACTCTAAGCAGCATCCCAACACTCTTTGTAATTAAACTTTATCATTCTGTTGCCAGTGTGTTAAGAAACTGATTTTTGGAATTACATGAATGCAATTATTTTTTTCTAATAAAATTCTTTTTTATGCATTTTAATGATTCTGATTGGCATCTCATCTGATACAGGTTATTTCCTTAAAATATTAACCATCTGTGTACAGTTATACTAAGTTAAGGTGACCTCACATAACACAGAGATGGAATGGACATGAGTTACTTTATATTATGCAAGACAATATAATTGTGATGTGATTTTCATAATAATATCTTGTACAGAAAAATAAACATTTGCTTGAGAATTAAAGTACTTTCCTGGGTGTCAGCTTCTATCCAATGGATAGTTTCTTCTAGTTAAAAATAGTATAACGGTAGAAAGAACCAAAAGAAGCTTATGCTGTTGAATGTCAGTTTATACCATAGTAGACAATCTGTTAAATCTGTTACATTATATCAGTTTACGATGGACTTTTATGCAGTAGCAGTGTTTTAAGAAATCAGTTTTGATTATTAATTCTTGTAACTTAATACTTTCTAAGCATATTTTACGGAAAAAGTAAATAGTAAAAGAATTGCTGCTCTTTTTCTGACTTCTGCTTCAGAACAAAGCTTAAACAAAACAATCTCTAGAACTGGTTTCAGAGCTTTCAGCTAGAAGCAATGAGAAACATGTGCCAACAGTGACATATACTTCATTGTTAAAAAAACTTTAAAATTCTTATGCTGTGTTAGATGTCATTCATGGGGGTTTTTCCATCATTCTCTAATTACACAAACATTTGTGCCAAGATAAAAAAATAAGCAACAGAGGGTTAGGAATGGGTAGACATGGGGAAGAATCTGCTTCTGATGCTGGTACAGGTCTGTGTCAGCATAGGTGAATTACGACTCTCTTACCCAAATCTCAAAGAATTTTAATCATCGGGCAATCACGCATAGAAAGTAGATCTTTTGTTAAGATAGATCTGTATCTTTCTGTTAGCCAAACTAAGAACTGATTGTTAGGAGCATTTTCAAAGCCTGTTATTTGCTTCAGTTATCATGTGACCTTAAAGAGCTAAACTTCCAAGTCAGGACGTTGGTGAGGTTCGTGCCCTGCGAACTGAGTGGTTAAGGGGCTGACATGCGAGAAGGGTCACAGCTTTTTCTGGGGACCTGCGGCAACTGTTTTAAGTCCTGTTTAGGTGAATGGATATGCAGAGCCTGTATCCAGAGGGAATATCAGCCAGGCAAAGGAATTAACAGCAGAAAATTTAGAAGTTTGTAGACGTAACTGGTTGTGATTCCAGCAGAGCAGTCAGGCAGTTCTTCCATGCTGGAAAGCTCTAAGTAGAGACCTGTTAGAGGGCAAGGAGAAGTTTAGATACATACTGGCTGGATCACCAAGGTTTTTTATTTTATCATTTGTAAAATATTGATCTCTTTTCCTTTTGATTTTATGTAACAATTCAGCTGCTTGAATATAACTTCACCTGTGTTTGGAAAAAATAGCTTTACATTAAAATACCTTACATTAAAAGCTTCCATGTCATGCAGATTTCAGGTGATGATCAAGTTACCTTTTCTTTCCCCTTTCTTCATGTGCTCTGAAGAGAAAAAGGAAAAAAAAAAGAATAGCTAAGCACTGGAATATTTTACTGATCTGGTACTTTGGTCCATACTTTGATACTTGAATGCTATTTTGTTATTCTTCTGGTGAATGGATCATACAAGTTCCTTAATCTTAGAGACCATTGACAGTAAAATTTAAATTCTTCAGGCTATTTTCAAACCTTTAAATTAGGATTTAGTTGAGGAGGCAGAAGCCAAGCCAGGAAACTGAAAACACACTTTGGAATGAATTTTGATTTGAAGGCAGATGGAAGTGGGACTTTGATCATCTAAGAACAAGCTCCAGTTGCTTGTTTAGGAGGGCTGTAGCTTCTGGGCCAATGTCTTACAAAAGACTCTCTTAAGGACTCTTAAAGCCGTACAGCAGTGTTTTGAAGGGGTTTCTCTTTCTTCATCTGGCCAAATGCAGTCATGGTACAGATTGAGGGGAACCACAGTATTAGTGGTCCTAGTGTTTGGTAAATCTATGCCATCTAAATCTATGCCACTAAACCTGTATGATCAATACCTGGCCTCCTCATTTTTTCACTGCTGATTTATATTTCTCTGGCTTTCAGTTTCATGCTTTCAGCCTTTGGATTTTGTTATATTCTCACTAAATGGCAGAGCTATCCTGTATCTCATGCACAGTACTCTGTACTTAAACTCCATAACTAATCTTTGTATGATAGGATTAAGAGAAAGAATTCTTTGTATCTCACTGTTCGGTACTTTTTGAGGTCTTCATTTGTATTTGTGGCTGCTGTTTTATCCAATTTGTGTATAGTGATTGTATGTTTGAAGTTCCATTTAAATCACTGTATTTGATGCATGTTGTTTTAGAATTCAGGTGAGGGGGTTTGTGTGCATGCATGTGCATGTCATAATATCCTGTCAGTTCGGCATTTATCTGCAAAATTAAGCAAAACTAAAGTTTCCTTTTGTTATTTCAGTCTGTCATATCTTTTCCCCCATTTTCCCTTCTCAGCATGGAAGACTTCCACTTTATCCTCTTTCAGAAATACCATGGAAAATCTGGTCATGTGGTCTTAGAAAAAAATGCTAATTACTGTGTTCAGATTTTCTTTTCCAGCACCCCCATAAAAGGTCATTTATTTGATAGCCTATACCAGCATTGTGGACCTAGTGGTGTTGTATGAAATGTTGTGTGCTGAAGATGGCATATTGTTTTCTGACTCTAAGGGAATGTACTTTTTTAATTTCTACAGAGTACCAAGCTGCCATTCTGCATTTAAAGAGGGAACATAAAGAAGAAATTGAAACATTAAAGGTATACTTTTATAATTATTTACTTTCTTTCTCTCTTTAGTGGATTTTACAGATTTAAATGGTGCAAACATACACTTTCTATCAAATGTTAAGAATTTAGTTCTTTCTTTCTAGAAGTTGTTTTCAGAAGACTGCCAGCTCAGCTAAAATTAGTTTGTTTAAAATCTATACCTGCACTCAAAAATAATGTCCAAAAGCAATTTTGTTTTTTTTCTCTTTGTAGTTCTCCTTACTGTTGCTCTATAAAATTCTTCCCGCTAACACCGCAATCCAGTATTTTTACATTGGTTCTGGTGTTTAACTGCTTGCTGTATCTCAGTGAAACATACTTCTGTAGAAGCAGTTTTCTGTAATCTTAACAGGAAAATAAGCATGTGTGACACTTTCTGAAGTTTAATATTGAGCACTCTGTATTGATATCGCCTCTTTAAAGTGTAAATTTGACCAACTAGTTATCAAAATCAAATAACAATTTAGTATTAGAACTCACTTTCCCTTGGCTGTGGTAAGTAAAATGAAATATTACAAGAAAGTGTTTTTTATCATAAAAACAGGTAGTTAAATTGCAGTATAACTGAATTTGGTGATCACCCCTAGTTAAAATGAACAGCATCTTCCTTTTCTCACCAGTTATGATACATTAAGTTTGGCTGCACTGTGTTCTAATACAGGCTCATATGCTAAATCATTAGTATGCAGGTCATCAATTGCAAAACGTTCAGATCCTTTGTCATCATTAAGGCAAATAGAATGGAAAATAAACAGATTTACTAACACAGGAATTCTGATAATCCAGTACATTGATACATTAACTGAGTCATTAGGCAGATCACATTGTAAAATGCAAAGTATTGAAATTTACATTGTAAAATTTCAATGGGAATAATAATGTGGGAGTGAAATTGTTTAATGGTTTAATGCAATCATTTGTTGCATTTTATTCTTTAAGGGTATAACAGAAAAATATAATGGTAGGCATCCCAACTATTCTTGGGTTAAATCTGATTTTGTGCTATGCACTGAAGGAACCTACAGACAGGAATTTCTCCCAACCAACTTTTTGCAAACTGATCCAAATTCTGTATCTGGTGTTTATGAGGAAGGTTTGATTATCATACTTTCTCTGCAAAAGGGTAGGAATGAGACCCTTAGTTTTTGTTATTCCTAAAAGGCCTAGAAAAATGTTAAGAAGTTTTGGAAGGTATATGTACAGGAAAGTTCTCAAAATATTATTAAACTGTCCTCTGAAGGTGAAAGTAAGCAAATTATCTAGATTCTGTCCCTTGAAACCTGTATATAGTTGTTTATAAGTGAGTGATATGTTTATTCTTCAGCATTAGAAAGTGCCCTATACTTTTGTACTGTTTGTTTTTATAGGGTTTTTCTTTTCTTGACTATGTGAACAGGAATTCCAGATTGTTTTTAATTCTTCAATATTTGTTATCACTGTGTTAATTTCGTATAAACTTCGTCCAGAAAACCCAGAGTGCAGCCAGGGCTTTACTCATACCACTAGTTTGTAGGGGTTGGTGATGAATCTATGAGACTGAAGTTGCAGTGAGTGTAGAAGTCTTGAAAGATGCACAACAATCACTGGGTAAAGAGGGCAAATGGCTGTACTGTATTTTGTTTGCCATCTTTATGTTATCACCAAAACTTGGAGCTTTGTTCCTTTTTTTGATGTCACTTGAGATTGGCTTTTCTCATGTATATACTTATGTGTATGCTTATTAAGATTACAGCATGTATTACACCAAGTCAATTACTGATAAATCTTACTGCATAACAACCTGCATAACACATAACTCCTGAGGGGTTAATTGATGTGTATAATTCAACTGAATCATGCACATGAAAGTAGTGTCTAAGAAGGGTAATGCTGTTGCTGCATTCAAAGGATTTCTTGAACTTTTCACTTAATATTTACAAAATACTGAATAATATATTTTAAAGGTATGGAATGATTTCTGTTCTGTACTGTTAAGTGTTTTGCTTTCCCTGTTCTTGCCACTAGATGTCAGCTGAGCCTTTCAGAAAAAGTTCCCACAATGTGCACATTTCATACTCCTTCTAAACGGAGTGTGGTGACATCCTGCCCACTGTCTGTGTAACTGTTTTAGTTTCAGATCAGAAATTATCTTGCACATTATGAAACTAGAATTGAAGTTGCTCAGTCAAAAAGTTGTAGCTATCAACACTTTCATAGTGTTTGTGCAGCAGAACCAAATCTTGAGTAGCTAATAACCAACTAAGCAGATGACAACAACATAAATCAAAATAATGTAAATGGACTAGTGACTTCTGAAAGCAAGGAATTTATTTGAAGGCAATAGTCTGTCTGCAGTGCTTAATATTTAACCCAACGCATAGCTGCACATGGGTGCACCATATTTTTTTTCCGTAAGTTCAGTCGGTAAAAGGAGTAAAAATTGTTCCTAATTTTTTCCCTAAGTTTTTCCCTAATGTCTCCTTGTTCCCTTTAGAACAAAGGTACTAAATATCCCTTCATCTTTAGTTATGTGGGAGTTTTATGCTGCTTTTTGAAAACAGAAGGAAAGTCCTTAGCTGTCCTATGACCCTGTACCCTGTGCATGGGTGTTTTTCTCTGGTACAGGTTGTTAGGCTCCTACCATCTCACAAGATCTTTTATATATCTCCAAACTGAGAATATTAGTATCTTCAGGTTTTTCTATTACAAAATAGGATCACATAATGCATGTAATATAATATAGTGTAAGAAATATTAATAGATATTTGATAAAAAATTAGCTATAGCGAGCTTATTAATTATGCAATAAATATTATATAATAAAATCCTATTTTTACATCTCTTAAAATATCTCATGGCAGATTTTAGAAAGAAATACCAGGATAGTGACATCTATCACACTTTTAAACATATTATTGAAACTTAAGAAATAGTGACTGGTAATGCAGTTGGTATAAAGCTGCCCAATGTGTAGTTGCTGCCCATGACATTAAGAAAGAGCAAGCTGGCCTCATTTAGAGAAGAATGTATCATGAGGTGTTCATAGTGACCTTTGTGGCCTCCTTGGTAATGTTTGCATTTTTGCTTTTTTGTGGTGGGTCTAAGAGCTGAAATGTAGAAGTGGGTAGAAAGTAATTTCCTTTTCACAGAAGAACTTCCTTAACTTTGAAAACTATTTCATATCATAAATTGAGATTAAAGACCAGTGCCTCAAAGTGCCCCAGAAAACATTGAAAAATGTGGAAGAAAAAGGAATGTGAAAGGAAAAGTCATAGCACCAGTCAAAATTATCTGATAATTTAAGGATAATTTCTTTGTATTTTGTACTGAGACCTCAAAGGCATAAAAACATTTAAGGTTTTATTAAGTAATAAAGCTCTAGCTCTACGATGACCATTTCATTCTTTTACAAATCTGTTTTTTCATGTGTCATTAAGTCCTTCCTTGTCTCTTTGTCTTTTCACCTTCCCATTTATTTTCCCTCATGGTCAGTATGCTTCCATTTGTGAATCCTTACATTGCTCTTTAATTATAACACGAGTATAAAAAAAGGTGCTGCTTCTATCTGCAACATTTTGGAAGTTTTAATTCAACTGTGGGAGGCAATGGTGAATAGTATTGAAAGCTCATGTATGCTAGAATGCTTATCAAAATACCTCTTTATAGAAGTGGGTGGTTTCAGTTTTATTTTGACAATTTAAAATGTCTTTTACTTAGATGTAAAATAAAACTTCATTTCAGCTTCAGAGCATACATCACAAATTGGATGTTTTAACACCAAATCAAAACATTTTACAGTATTTTAATTTGCCTAAAACTTCTTTTTTTATAGGTAGACTGTTACCACAAACTGGAATACTTTTGAGCAGGTTAAATTGAAAGAAATCTGACCTGGATGTTCTTAAGGATTTTTATTATACCTTTCTGGAGAAAAAGATTTTTTTTTCCCTCAGTTTTGTGTGTGCATATTGAATTCTTGCATGGAACAGGGATATCATGCTTTGTCAGAAGTCATTATGTTTTGAAATCTACTGTTAAGATATGAGGTCCAATGATGAATAGTGTTGAAAGCTTTGATATGCCACACAACTTCTAAAACTCAGAACTTTTGAATATATATGGATATATGCTGACTTTTGGTAATAAGATTTTGCTTCAGGGTACTGAGATTGTTGTTTTAACTTTTACAAGATGAAATGCATCCACAAGGTCGCTGGCTGCTTTGAGTGTTCTCTGCTGTATTTTCGTATTCCGGCATGCGTACAGAAGAAAATCTGTCATGTATGTTTCTCTCTCTGGTGGAGTTGGCAGCTCAAAGGAGCAGCCAAGGTCAGCAAAGGTTTATTAGTCAGTCTTTCCTAATGAGCTGTTCAGGCTTTTCAGCATTTCCATGTGGTGAACTGATGAAGGTTTCCCAGCTTGTGGTTAATTATTAATACTAATCTTGCCTAACTTGAAATGTTTCAGTCTTTCAGCTGCTAAATGTATGGTTACACCACCGTGTTTGTACTGTGTGCCTCTATGAATCTGCTTGGTTACTTTTTCCTCTTGAAGGAATTCTCCCTGTTCACTGCAGAGCCTCTGTGATGCAAGAGAGGAAAAAATGTAAAGACTGAAAAAAGCATAAAAGTTATGAGAAAAAAGAGACTGAACTCTATGAAATTGTATTAAAATACTGATTTCAGAACTCCTGAGGCCCCCAGTCAATGGCAGAAACATTGTCTTTAAAGTTTGCATTTCCTAAAATAGTAAAATCCCAGCAGGAAAAAAAAAACTTCCTGTACTGAAAAATTTGCATAGCCAGTGCTAGAGAAGGTAAAGTAGACTAGCGAACAAAGGACAGGAGCAATAAAACAGTAACTTTCTACAGCAAAGCAGCATTAATCTCTTTAGAACCACTTGACAACTTGACAATATCACCTTCATTCAGAAAGGAAGCTTGGAATAATTCTTCATGTTGTGTGAAGATATTCCCCAGTTCAGTGCTTAGTTAATGTTTTAAAAATTTGCACATTACAATTTCTATATTCAAATCATATTCTACAATCAAATTCTTTGTGACAAGCATCCTTGCTGTGCTCTGATACTTAGAATAGGCAAATACACTTCTTTTCCTCCATTGACTTCCTATTTGTCATATTTTTGATGCAATGTATGCTTTTCATCCTTATTTTCCTTTAACAATATGTTTACATTGTTAACATTTTCTTATTAGATAGCTCGAATATCCCAGAAGATTGTTCCTTCATTGTGTTGTGGGGTTTTTTTCAATATGGCCCCTTGCCATATTGCCATTCTGTTATTTTCAATGCAATTTCACTGTGAGACTTGGATTGTTTAAACTTCACGTCAGCTGCAGAATGCTGTTAATTCCACATGTTGATCCAAGGATTCTCCTGTTTATTTAAGAAGTTACCACAGACCATATTCCCAGTATCGAAAACAGTGAAAATCTCTTTATTTCAGCACATGGACATGGTAGTACATAGTTAAAGTGTGCACGGAGCAGGACAATTTATAGCATTAAAACTTCAGCAGGACTGAGTTCCTGCTCAAATTTACACACATTACAAAACATTTTGCTTTATTAGGGCTAAAACAAAACTCTTAAAATTCATTATAACCTGCTGCATTTTTCGTAGTTTATGGAAGTTAATTTATCCCATCACCTTGCCTCAAGTAAATATGTTATACAGTTAGGACAATAAAGTAGAGCACACACTTTGAACAAGGTGACATTTTATTTTTACAGACACTGAAGACCTCTGTAACACAGGAAACAATTGTATACAAGAGAAATTAATTGAAGTGTCATCACTGAATTATAAAAGCCATTAAAAAATAAGTAATTTCAAAGTTACCATTTTGAGTTTGAGAATAATGTATCCCGTGCTTTCTTGCCAAAATTATCTGCACTTTGAAATTTACTACACCAGATATTTGTTTAAATCTAGTAGTTTTAAGGCATTTTTTCTGAATGAAATACGTACTATTCTGTTGTTTAAAAATTCTGATTCTAATATTCCCTGTTTTAGAACAGAGACAAGTTTGCCAAGGATGGACATTTTGCTGATGAGGGGAAATCCTGTCTGAAATCAGAACTTAAAATTTTTAAGATAAAGCTATTTTTTCTCATGTTCAGTAAAGATCAGATTTTAGAAGCTTTTGACTTTGCATATCTAGTGATCATTGATTACATCTTCTGGTGTTGAACAAACTTTTAATTGCCATTTCCACAAATCCACCAAAGTTGTTATAAAATAACACTGGGTCAAACCGAACTTCCACTGATTAATGGTTTCCACAAGTTACCCCTGATTAGGTGGGGATCACCCTTCAGAGGATGCTTTCAAAATGAAAATCTGTCTCCTGACACCCTTATTGATGGTTAGGCAATGTGAAAGAAAATCCACTGTAAAGCAAAGCAGACATCAAGAACTGGACATATGTATGGAGATATGAAAGGTACAATTTCAGGTAAAAAATAGTGAGTAGTGATAGGAGGACTGGCAGTCCTTGTGGCATACAGTCTTGAGGCACTACACTGGCAAGATGAAGGGTAAAAGAGGCAGCCTGGAAATTAGGACAGAAAATGGTAGGAGATAGATTGCAAAGACTTGGGTCTGGGCATCACAATGCAAGTTTCACTGACGTGTGGGCAATTTCGTCTAGAGAGTATATATCCTAGAATGAATACAATTCATTCAGTATTTGAATTTATTTTGGTTGTTTAGTGGGCAGATTTGATCTGCATATAAGTAATTTTATTACACTTTTTTCTACTCTCATAAGTTTTAATTTGTCAGGATGTTTTAAGTACATCTGGACTTTAGAATATGTGTTAGGATAGGCGTGTAATCTTATTATTCACAGACCTGAGGTATAATGAATTTATTGGGATACTTACATTTGCATATATGTTCAGTCACAGTTCATTTTTAACTTACTTTGCAACTATACATTGGATCTCAGAATCTCAAGATAGTTTTATGTAAAAGAAGATGTATCATTGGTGACTACTTGAGGGACACTGATTAAAATGACATGTGACTCATCTTGCAGGAAATTTGCAGTTTGAGCAAGTGTAGAATCTGTTTTTCCAAGTCAGCATTATCATGCCTTTACTCTGCTGGTGTTGTGTCTCTTTCTGAGGCTCCACACTTTGTTCTTACATAACTTTCAACTTCAGCACACATAATGGAGAAGTCTTAAAGGCTTGCTGCATTTTCATTATTCAGTTTTTAACTTTTGTCAGGAATATCTCCTGTCATGTTCACTGAATGGGTTCTGTAGAAGAGAAAGTTCCTGCATAGCTGCACTACATGGAAGCATTGATGGAAAGAGATAAAATTATGATTGTTCTGATTGCTCCCTTTTGAGTAGTTGATCAAAGCTGTTTTTTCTAGGATATTTTCATGTACAATATTTTTTTAAAATTCTATAATGGGAATGTCTAGAGTAGTGTGGTGATGCATAATTAGCATGTAGTATATGTCCGTTCGAAGTAGGTGTGTAGTTTACACAGAGTCATTTCCATAATTGATGTTATACTTCTGTTTATCTGTGTAGAATCTCTTTTTCTTGTTTTGATTGCATGTGAGAACACTATGTTGGTGGAGAGGGTAATCATCTCTAAAAATTCTTAGAACTTTTAGACAAAAATTGTGTTCATTATGAAGAATGAAAATTGTCAATTTCTAAAAGTGTAGAGTTACTTTTTTTTATTCTCATGGCTCTATTTGGCTGAATAATTCCTGTTGAGAAGTATTCATTGCTGTTCATTTTTCTTCTACAGATATGTAACTTTATCTTTGGTTACTGTTTTCCATGTGCTTTACTAATAATGCTTTTTGCGTCAGCTTTTACTTAATCCAAATAATTGTGTATTGGTTATATAAGTTGCAACTTAGCAACATGTATCATTGCTTTCCTATGTAGTTACAAAGCTTTGTTACAATGCTTGATCTTGAAGCCTGGTTGCCAAAGAAATTAGTTCTTTATATGGTGAAGCAATGTTGACAGTAAACTCTCCTTTCCATCCCCTCCCCGAAAGAAAAGGAAGAAAAGAGAAGAAAAACAAGGTTGCATTACAATTCTGGCAACATCAGCCACACTAATAAAATCAAATTCTATGTTGGTTTACGACTTTGAATTTATGTGACTGCACAGGATCAAAGGATTTGTATCCCACTGGACTGCAAGGTCTATAGTTCATGGCAAAAAACCTCATCAAAAAGAACATTTTAGTAGTAGGGCTTTTCATTTTAATCAGCCACAGTAATAAAAAAGCTGTTAGGTGTCCAAAAACATTCTCCCAAGATCAGAGACAACTTGCTCTCTACTGCAATCAGTTTTCTTATTGGATCCATACTGCCTCTGTAGTTTTTGTCACTGAAACTTCATCTTCATCTTGTTTTCAGCCATTTTTTTGCATTGTTTTCACATTTTATGTGCCAGATGTAAAATATGCCACATAATGATTAATGTAATTTCCCTGGCAGTTGAGAAGTACTGCAGCTTATCTCAAATATATCATCTTAACAAATTATTCATATAGAATTTTAATTATCAGTCTATATTTCTACATATTGTATTTTAAAGTATTTTATTAGCATTATGTATGGGGTTTTTTTCCTCCTTGCATATGACCTTCTGAACACCACAGAGAATAGGTATTAGTATTTTTGTATCTGTAAACACGTAGTAACTGAGGCTGTCCTAAGACTAAGGCAGCGGCTGCAAGTGAGAAGCAGAGTAGAATAGTAACTACAAAGTTTGTGACAGGAGAGGAATGTTTGCATTTTGCATTTAAATTGTTCATGGTCCTAGTTCAACAAAAGTTTGAACTGAATTCTTAGCTTATGGTGTGGTTTCATTCTTTCATTAGCTTAGCCTCAGAGAAAATGCACGCAGTGTATCGTTTACATTTATTGGTGTGTTGCATGCTGAGACACCTCATTCCGTTCTGCAGAATTTAAATGTTTAGCAGAGTTTAACAATATTTAGAGATTTTGCCATTTAAACTGTCCACAAAATTGCGTTTTCCTAGAAATTTGTAGGTTGGTCTCAATTAATCTGGATACCCGTTCTTTACATATTATGTAGGATTTCTTTTTCCTAGCATAAGCTATTTCACATTTAGGAAGAATCAACACATAGTCACTTTCTGCAAGGATTGTTCCCTTTTGCATGGCATGGCAGGTAGCTGCAGTACGTTGCTTTTTGGCAAATTCTAGTGTGTGTGGTATTCCATTTTCTGGGAATTCACTGCTGCCTGAGATACATG
This sequence comes from Trochalopteron elliotii, assembly GCA_024734555.1. Lineage (NCBI taxonomy): Eukaryota > Metazoa > Chordata > Aves > Passeriformes > Leiothrichidae > Trochalopteron > Trochalopteron elliotii. Next base: position 1,003,302 of record JANPWX010000360.1, read on the forward strand.
CGGGCTTAAATTGGTTTTTGTCTGTTGAATATGTTCATGGGTTTATTATTTTTAAAAACATTCATTCAAATGAGAAACTTTAGTATTATTGGGAATTTTATAAGTTGCATACTAAACATTTAAAATCTACATAAAATGTTAAATTATCTATTGGTAATGTTTATTAATAACCTGAAATTTACCCCTTTAAGCAGATATTGTTAACAGTTGGCTTTAATAAGTGTTATTTAGTCTAGCTTTTCAGAGTTTTTTTACCATTTGTCTCAAGGAGTGACATTGTTTAGCAAATGTGCCTATGGAACTCAGTGAATCCAAGGCATTAATAATTTTCTTTCTGATATAAATTCGATACAAGAAGAATTTAGATTCCAGGGAGATTTCTCTGTAGGCACAGAGATTCCACAGTGGAGTACATCACTTACCGGGTGATGAAGTGGACTTAATAGGATCCATAAGTGTGGAGTGTGCTGTGGAGTACAATGGCCATCATTAGAGATATTTCTCCATGTATTTGGATTCATAGTACTTGCAGGATCTTGAAAGATTGCCAAGAAATTTTAAGGGCACATCAAAGGTTCTATCTGATTATTTCATTAGAAGTTATGGAGAAATTATTTACCCTTTTTAAGTGAGTTGATCTGACTAAATTGACGTGTATGTAGGACAGCTGTAACAAAAGAACTAGAGATAAGCTGTTGTGTGCTATGCATTGTATAACAAAAGTTCTCAAAGTGAGTTAATTTGTTTAATCTAAAATAGTTGGATAGTAGTTTTTAACCATGAAAGGACTGAAGGAAGGATGTGTGTATGTGCAGGAAACAATACCTAGATTAATGTTACTTGACAGAGACATTTACAGAGCAGACACAAGGCAGTCAGGATGAGGAGAGAAAACTTTAAAATCAACTTGGAGATCACTCTGTGAAGAGCATGGAAAAGAGCACAAAATATTAAGAGATAATGGAAGGTCCACAAAGAGCAGCAAGAGAAGATGCCGGAGCTTAAAAGAATATAGGACTGTGTCTAGCCCATAATGCGAGGGGCAGTTTGTATCTTGTACAAAATAGTCTCTTAAAACACATGGTCAGAAAACATCTACAGTGTCTCTGACTCATAGATCTGCTCTGCATGGCTGTTCATACTTTTCTGATAGTGATAAAAATGGAAGTGTGTTTGTTACTTTATATATAGGAAGTCATTGGAAGCTTATCACTAGTGCTAAAGAATCAGAATCCCAGAGTCATAGAGTGTGCTGAGGTGTAGGGACCCATGAGGATCATCCCGTCCAGCTCCTGGCCCTGCCTAGGACACCCAAGGATCATTCCATGTGCCTGATTCAATTCCTGTTCCCACTGTATTCTACTGTCAGCCTTTGGCCAGTTTATTTGTACATATTGAGTATAGTGGATCTGTAAGGACAATGGACAGAAAATGGCTGGGGGGTTTGTCTTTTGTCCTAACTACTTTTGCTACATTTCCTCCATAAAGCTATGTGGTTATTATTTTTAAATTGGAAAGAGAATTGGACTCTATATGCATTTCCTACACAAATATTTAGAGATCTGGGAATGTTTGAGAATGGTCAGTCATTACTTTTTTACTGAGTGTAGGAACAGTCCTTACTATGTGCCCTTGACGATGATATACCATATGTAATTGTTACGTTTGTTGAGAGATTTGTTAGAGAGGAATTTTTATTTTATGTAAACTGGCGTGGGTTCAACTTTTTTTTCCCTGTGGAGAAATCCTTTGCTAAATCTCTGATTGTTGTTAAAATTTAAAACAAATGTATGTTTTTTCAAGGACAGAGATTCAACAAAAAAGAGCTTTTTTTCTTTTGTCAACACAATAGAAGAATAAAAAAGTGTGAACTCTTCCAAAAACTGAAGATTAAATTACTTAGAATGAACAAAACCAAGTTAGAGGCTCTCTCTGAAAAGTTTATTTTTCTTCTCTTGTTTGTGCAAACTACTTTGATGGCTAAAATAATATTAAGAAAAAAAGCTGTAAAGTATATTTAAGAGCTTTTCATTGGCAACTCAGTAATTCTTCTCTCTTTTTTTTTTTTTCTTTCTTTTTCCTTTTTTAATATCCTCCTCACTGGAACATAGCCACATCTACTAACTGTATCTCTGGATAATTTGTGTCTTCTTTGTTCCCACTTTTTTATTTTCATGGCTTGGCATAAGTAACTAATTAGATGTAACAATCACTGTATAAAAGTCAGAGAAGGGAATAAAGTTGATCTCACTTTCTCCCTAATACGTTATTTTTCCACTCTAATTAGAGTAAAAACTTGTAAAAGTGTGTGTTTCTCAGTTAAAGGAGAGGTCTGTCTCTATACCTAGAACAGCTTTGTTCATTAAATATGTGTCATTTTTACACAGTCACTTTTCAGAGTAGAATTACACTGTAAACGCTAGTGAAAAAGTATTAGGCATTGACAGTGGAGCGTGAACTTGGTAGCTTTAAAACAAAAGTTCTGCATATTGCTTGCTCTGAACAGTGTTTTAGAGGGTTTTTTTTATGTTTTACTGTTAAAATTCTCAGGATTTTTAAATATTTGTGGTGCAAATAAGTCTTTACTAATAAGCTGGCAACTGTTTTTTGAATGTAGATGGCTGTAGAAATTTATACTTTCCTTGTGTCCATACATACAAATTGTTCTACAGCTTTTCATATCAGAGCATTCTGTGTCATAGTTAAAAAGTTTTTGTTCACATAAAATCACATTCTATAAAGAAGTGAAACAGCAACATATATACTTCTGTTGATTGCATTTAATTGATTTGAATTGACTATATTGACTGTATTAAATGAGACTGTAATCTTTCTCTCACATATCAGAGCACAGAGAAAAGCTGTCACATTGGTATTGAGATTTGTCCATGTCAATCCACATTATCATTTCAAAGACATTTAGACAACCTGTTGGTTACATGAATGAGAGGATTTAGTCTTTCACTTTTGTGATTAATTTATGATTTATAATCTGATACTTTAATGGTTAATAGCAATATTGTACATTGATTCAATATTTGGAGTTTTTCTTCCTTGAGCATAGGCTTCATCATTTCCTGGGTCCCATGGGACCAAGGCTGAGTTGGTGGCATTGTCAGAAAATATATTTTCCCTTTTTTCTCTGTGTTGTGTCAAGTCACTTAGCAGGTGCCAAAAGGAGGTCACTGGGAACATACACCAGAGGGATGGGTGTAAAGGGAGAAAACAGGAAGGCACTGTAAAGCCATTCCAAACAGTCCTGTTGTTTTCCAGGTTACAGTGTGTTAGTATTTCTTGGATATTTGCATAATCCTCTGATATCATGTATTTAGTAAAGAGGAGTATTTTTTTCTTTCAGGAGTGGCTTTTATTTTACCTTTAACAGAAGTAATTTTTTAGGAAGAGGGTAACACAGGCCTTCTAAGCTTAAATATAAATGTCTGTATTCAAGGGATCTGAGAGTCAGCTGGGTCACTTGCTGGTGAATTGATTTTACCTGAGGAGGATGGGTCATGTCCATTTCAATGGCAGATACCAGACAAATCTCAATGAAATAAAGAAACTTAATTTGTAAGTACAACTGCACTAGTGAGGCTTGAAAAGCAAAATAAGCGAGAACCTTTTCTTTAGTCAGAATCAGAGGTGCAAAAAAGCCTGCATTTCAAGCAAGAACAAATTTGGAAGCAAAAGACATTTTATCAAGATGGATAGATAGAACTTTCCATTAATTCAGCCTCTTCAAAATGAGTATTGGGTGGAAGCAGAGAGCTGTGGAAGAAAGGAAGAAGAAGTACATTATCCAGGAAGGCTAGTTTTAGAATTCAGAATAGAAAAGGGCATTTGACAACACTCAAGCTAAATCACGTCTTGCAAAGGAAATTTAAGGGTTCGCTGAAAGTATTTTTCAGCAATGGAAACAGAAAGTAACTAAGGAAACAAGGGGAGAATTATCCAGTAAGGGTGAGGTGGAGACAAAAGGCATTGTTGATTGAACCTAGAAAATTGAGACCAAATGAGCTGCCCCGAATTTCAGTAGCAGTGATCATGAGCACAGGGACAGAATTTCTCTTAAACTGAAAAAACACACAGCTTTTAGTATTGAATAAAGCACAAAGATTACTTTCTTGCATATGACAATTCTTTTTATCCTAATACAGGGTTGACTCAATCAGTCTGTGATGTGCTGTCCTTTGCAGATCCTTTTCCCTTAGAATTGTCTTACCACTGATCAGACCCTTCTGTGGCTGTGTACACTGCAGCTCTCTTTCTTGAATTGTAGAATGTATTTTCAGACTGTTTCCTTGTCTGATAAAATTACTGAGTTCTGAATTTTAACAGTGTACTTCAGCTTAATAGCTTAGTATTGTTTGCCTATTTAATATTGACAATTAATACAAGAAAGATTGTACCTAAGTAAGGCAACTTTCTGAGTAGCACATTGCTGTATGGATTAGGCTTAAGATACTCAGGAGGTACTTTCAAATTGATGATTGAGATCTGATTTCAGCACATTAGGGCGTTTCTTTTAAAATAGTAATAAGGCTTTATTCATGCCTCAAAGATGGTATTTGTAGCACTAACCTGGAAAAAATATATCTCTACTATCATGGAAATTTAGGCAGCCGTATCCATTTGGGGTGTGTGCGTATGTACAGGAGGGGAAGTAGTATGTCAGTGGCTGACTGGTAAGAGTCACTGAGACAGTGGAAAGCCAGAGAACCTCAACAGACCAAGACTTGAGGGCTTAATTTGATACTCTCTGAAAAAGCAGATTATTGCTGCAAGAAAATGAAATGGTCAAGGGAATAGAAATATGTTCCTTGCAGTAGTTAATTTGGTATTGAATGTAGCTATCCAAATTTCTTAAATGAGTGGTGCTGGGAAGCAAGCAAACAGGCTTCTCTACCAGTCAGCAAAGTGGCAAGTGCAGTTTTCAAATGAAAAAAAAATCTGGTATCCTTGATATCTAAAGCTTGCTGGTGAGCATCTCTCACATCTTGTAGTGTCTTGCTTTCATTTTATACAGCAATTTTTGCAGAAATTTTCTTTCAGAGGTTTCAAAATCCTATACCCTTCTTCAGAAATAAATCGTGTTCATTCATGCATACTACATGACTTTCTGAGCTTTAGTTTCAGCTGCCTTCTATTATCTTCTGCTCCCCCGGCCTTCTTCCCATACCTTCCCTCCATCGAATATCTTGTTTTCTGCTGAATTTTTTTTCTATTTCATCTTGCCTGAAATAGTTGTGACCAAACTGTTACATTCTGCTATTTGCTCTTTTATTTGCTCTTATGACTTTAGAGCATTTAATCTCATTTTAAGAAATATTTTCCAGAAGCAGACCTTTATTAAGAATATGTATGTATAATTTATGCATATATATAAAAAATAGTACGTATTAATATTCATGTTCTTGACACTTTTGTTGAAAGTATTATCATAGATATAAGGTAATCTTACTTTGGTGAATAAGACTTATTTGAGATGAAAAGTAATGAAAATTTAAAAATTGTTTTATTACTTATTAGCAAATAGAAGTATTACTTATTTTTTTGTAATTACTAATGCTTAGTAATTTTAACTTTAATTCTCATTTATGGGGTTTTTTTTCAAGTTACAGAAAATAATTCTGAAAATGTGAAAGTTTTATGCTTTTTCTTGCTTTTCCTTTTTTCACCTCAAATATAATTTTGACTTTAAACTACCAATTTTTTATTGTAAATTAAGACTGGAGATCTGTATTTGGAAAGGCTTATAATACTAACACAGTTGCTTTTGTGCCCATTTAAATGCAATAAATAGTTTTGTTGTACTGTGCTTGTTTTACAGTGTGTTTTTAAGGTGGCTTCAGGTTTACTGCTGGGAAAATCTTTAATGTTCAAAGTAAATTGTTCTTTGAGGGAGTTTTCATGTCCAATTGGAGCAAAGTACTATGATAAAAGAAACTGCAACAGTTAAATTCCTTGAGGCAAAGTTACTTCATTACCTCATTTATGAATCAGTAAGCCAAGTTTAAAAAGAAAGGCAATTTCTTTGGAGCAATTCAAATGGCAGAAAATCGTGTGATAGTTGAATTGAACTAATAATGAAGATGAGTGCCAGTAGAGTAATAGTAGGAAAAGGAAAAAAGCTAACTAAATGTCTTCTGTTATACATATTTGTTCTGAGTAGTCTATAAAACTAATAGAAATTGGGTTGTTTCCATGCAAATCTGTTTCATTCTCTCTGTAAGGCTTTAAACTTGATTTTCCTCCTTTACACTTGCCGGTGTAAATGAACACTTTGTACCCAGTGTTTTCATATTGTTTACTTTGGATTTTATCTTATGAAATTGATTAGAATTCAAGCTGATCATACTCATGTAAGTTTGAGTGTCTTGTTTGCATATCCAGTCAAGCTTCATTTTACAGTCTAAAATCACAACTATTACATTGTATTTGCCACGCTGAGTTACACGTGTATGACTTGGATGCATATTAATTAATGCTGTAAATTAGTAGCTCTGACCTAATACTCAAGTTGGAATGGTAAGTAGGGAGTGCTATGTTGCCGCTTCTGACAAGCACTGCATTGGAATTTTAAGAGTAAATTCCTGTGCCTGTAGGAATTTGGGAAAATCACAGCTCATTAGCTGTTTATATTAAAAGGTTGGTTTCCCTTTTGTAGTGGGATCCTGAAAGAACCATGAAAAATTCTCTTTCAGGAGTCATTGCCTTGCAAAGAATCATGGTAATATCAGCCAGCTGCCTGATAGTATCATGGCATAACAGAAAATAACTTGTAGGGATCTAATAACCTGGAATAGCAGTATTGGATTGTATTGGATTTTTTAAAGCAGATATTTCTATGCCAAATGTTTTTTATCTTTCTGACATACGGTAAGAAAAGTGGGGTTTTTTTTCCTTCCTTTCTTACTTATCCAGTGAAATCCTCTTGATTCTGTTGGTTCTAATGTTTATTTTCCTGACTTGTAAATTAAAATATATCTGGAAGAAATTAAATTTTAATCTAATAGTAGAGATAAACTTAAAGAATTTATGTGTACCTCTGTGAATTTTATTGATGATAACGCTTAACAGATTGAGATATTACTTTATTTAGTGTTTTATCTGGAATTAATTTCAACCTCTGTTGTGTTTAATCTGTTTTTTACTTCCTAACATGTTACCTCTCTCTATATATGTATATATGACATATTTATGAAATGAAATAAGCAATGAACTCATGACGTTAAATAGAATAACTTTTGAAAAAGGTGCCTTTTTTTCCATAATAGGCCATTAATTATTGCATTCAATTGAAAACCGGTAAGTTTGCTTAAAGATAATGTACAACTTAGAATTTGCCCAAATTGATGTTCTTGATTTTTGCTTAAAAAATGTATTTTGCTGAAATGCACCCTGCTTGCATTTCTTTGAAGATTAGTAATTGTCCAGTTATGTAATAGCTTGCAATAAAAACATTTAGATCTGGGAAAGGGAAGTGTTTCCCACTTCACTAAATGTAAGAACATAGTTTAAATGTGAGGACTTTTAATAGACTACAAAATAAACACTTCAGAAAAATATTTGCACTAAGGGTTTTTTTCTTGTTGCTCTGCAGTCTCAGTTTGAACTCAGGGTATTCCATATTCGTGGAGAACATGCTGTCTCAACTGCTCAGCTTGAGGAAACCATTGCACATCTGAAGAATGAACTTGATAATAAATTAAAAAGAAGAAATGAAAAAGCTAAGGATATTGGTGTTTCTACTGAAGATGATAACCCACCAAAGGCATACCGAAATGTATGTATACAGACTGACAGAGAAACTTTCATAAAGCCTAGTGAAGAAGAAAACAGAGCTGTGAAAAATAACCAAATAGTACCCAAAAAGCTTAATATTTCTTCTTTGACACATAGTCTATCTGCCCAAAGTGAAAATAAGGACAATTACAATGTACAGTCGTCAGAAAGTGTCTTGTCTTGTCAACCAAAACAAATGTTGCCTCCTCCACCACCACCACCGCCACCTCCTCCCCTTCCTGCTTCTTCACTGTCCTCCATAGTTCCTCCACCACCACCTTTGCCAATGGGTCCAACTTCACTGACATCTCAGTTTGGATCTGGTCCACCACTGCCACCTCCACTTTCTGAAGGCTGTAGGAACTTCCAAGCACCGCCACCACCGCCACCACCACCGCTTCCAGGGCTGGGACCTCCTGTTCCTCCTCCACTGCCTGGATCTGGGTTACCTCCACCCCCTCCACCTCCTGGGCCTGGGTTCTTTTTTAATAGCACTTTATCTTCAAACCAAGGTCCTCGAAAACCTGCCATTGAACCTGGCCGTCCCATGAAGCCTTTGTACTGGACACGAATACAGTTGCAAGATAACAGGTAAAATACATTTACTTGGACTTAGAGTTGCTACTTACAGGTCAGTGTAGAGACGTGGAATTTACATAATTCTAGAAAAAAAACCCTGAATCAGTTCTAGAAGTCTGAAAAAATCAATTGTTTTAAAATACATTTAAATTTAAAATACATGTATTATAAATGGAAACTTTTTGCATCATAGCAAAAAGATGTTCCGTTTGGGCTTTTTTTCCCAATAATTGACTGCATGGATAACTATAGTGACAGGATGCATCCCAGATTTAGCACTAAAAGGTAAAAGGATAGCCAAGAGATTTTTTAATTAAGTCTGTGTTAGAATTAGAATTGAAGTGTTAAAAGTTTGGTCAGGGGAGAATTTAGTTGAATTTTTGCTTTCCTGTCACTTCATGTGATCCTATCTCCAGAAAACTATGTTGTGTCATCCTCTGTGATTCCAGTTTTAGAAACAGTTAAACTGGAACCTGTTCTCTGTGTATAATTCTGTCAGAGCAGGAGTAGTAAAGCATATGTATAAACATAAGCAGCTCAGCAACTGGTAGCATGAAGTGTCCGTTATGGACAAGTCACAGTACTGATGGAGACCTCTTACAGCTTAAAAAAAAATAGATATAAAATTTAAAAAAATACCCACCTTTCTGTGATTTAGTGCAGGGGGAGAATCCCAGATGTGATTGAGGGAAGGATGCCTTCCAGAGGGACCTTGATATGCTTGAGTAGTGGGACTGCAAACAAGGCCAAGTGCAAGGTCCTGCACCCAAATTGGAGTAACTCCCAATATTGGTAGGATCTGTGGAATAGAGGAGGTAGATTTAGATGGAATGTAAGGAACAAATACTTTACTGTGGCAGTGGTGAGGCACTTGAAGGTTTCCAGGAGGAGCTGCATATGCCTCTTTCCTGGAAGTGTTCAAGGCCAGATTGGATGGGGCACTGTGCAGCCCGGTCTAGTGGAGGTTGTCCCTGACCTTGGCAAGGGGCTGGAATGAGATGATCTTCAAGGTTCTTTCAACCCAGGTCATTCTATGGTTCTATAACAGTATTCTAGTAGTGTATTCTGTTGTACCAAAGCCAAAGTTACTATGAAATATACTGTTTTATTGATGAGTTTGTAAGTGGTCATTTGGTGAACAGGAAAAAATAAACAATTTTTGGCCATTTTTTTTGAAATGATCATGCAATCTTTGTTTATGCTACCTGTTTATTTAGCTGACAGGAGAAAAGCAGTTCTCCCAGTTGTACTTTCTGAACCAGCATTGATACCTTACTGCCACAGCTACTCAGCTGCTCTTTTGGATTTGACTGATTCTGACTTGCCTTCTATTTTTTATTACTGTAATATAGAGCTCATTAGGAGGGATAGATCAGAAAGGATTTTTGGGGGATGCTTAAGTGACACAGACTATTGTATTTTAATGAAGAGTTGTTCATTAATTCAGGTCCTGCATTAATGCAAATAATGAAATTACATTATCATTTAGATCTTGAAGTCCGAATCGTTATTATTTGTGTTCAAAATTACATTACCTTAGCAGCAGTTACCAAGATGATAAATTTAAACATTTTAATAAGTTAAATAATGTTACTATATATGGCCTACAGTCATAACACATCATAATATTATATTGCTATACAATATATACATGCAGTATATTACATACAGTATTATATAGTGTGATTATATTATATATTGTAATACACTATGAATTTTTATAAATTACTTATTATAGTTTATTTATCCTGTAATAATTATATTTTATAAAATGTGTATTTAAATTATTTAATATTATAATAATATTTTATTTTCAGGTTTCTTTACTGTATTTAACACTTTTGAAGTAAATATCTACAGTTAAGTGGATTTAAATATGAGTATTATTTTACTTTACAGCTCTGAATTTATTTTGATGAGAAAGTAACATTATTCTGGTGTAATAAAACATTGTAAGGTGTTAATATTTTATATAAAATATTGACAGGAACAAAGAAGTTAGTGAAACGTCAGGTGTATATTCTTAGTTTTTCAGAATTAAAAAGAATTAAAATTTTCTGAAACTCAAAATTTTTCAGAATTGAAATATTTTGGAGCAGGAGGCCTGAACATTTTGGTTTTACTTTCCCATTATTTCTTCAGCATAATTGTTTCATAGTGAATAATTAGTTGGTCCATAAATAGACTTTATGGTAATTCTTCCCATTGAATCAATGAAATAAAAGTTTTCTTTCTGAAATAGTGCTGGTTCACCAAGCTTTTGCAAGGTAAGGTGGAATTCATAGCATTCTGATGAACTACTGGTCACCAGATGTAATGGTCCAGCATTTTCTTGGTTTGTATTAGAACTGGAAATTTCTTCAAGGGTTTGCTGCTCAGGTCAGAAGCTGTCCAGAACTTCTTGCTGCAGAGTCGGAAAGAATCCTTCATTTTTCAGTATTGCTAACGTGATAACTAGTATCAGGAAGAGCGAAGCTGTGGAGCTCTGAGCATGTCCTCTGACATGGAATATGCTGCATCAGTTGATGCTAATAGAAAAAAAAAAATGAAAAGTTCCTTAAACGTACACGATAATAGACAGTTAAATATTGAATAGAAAAAAAATTCTAAATTTGAAACAAAAAAAAACTGGTAGATATTCCATTTTGTTGCACATTGCATCTGTGTTTAGTGACATCAGCCATTTGTATTTTATAGTGGTTTTCATCACTTTTTTTAAATTGCAAATAATTTCACTGCCTTTTAGTGACATCTGCTGGAAGAAGTGGTCCCACCTTCTACTGATAAACAGACAAGAATACTCAGAAGTTTTGTCCCACATATTTTGCTGAAACATTGAAAGTTTGAAACAAAGCCCTCTCAAAATTGATGTACAATGTTTGTAGCACTACATATTATTTTCCCCTAATCCAGATAAAACTAGAGGATTGTGTAAACAAGCTCCCAACTTGATCCAAAACTAAGTCTGGTCTTGGAAGGCAGAAAAAGAAGGAAAGAAAATCCACATTTAAAATTTGCAGTCGGTTGAATGGAGAAGAATACTGGCTAGTCTCCCAATATATAAGCCACATGATTACTCTAGTTTCTGAGAACTGCAGCGAGGATAAATATGAGCATACAGCATCTGTGGATAACATGAAGTAAATCAAGTCCTATACAAATTACCCCAAATGCTCTTAAAATATGCTTGAATAAAGTTTGTTCACTATTTGCTGATATTGGTATTTTTATAGGGCTAAATAGATTACTGGGAATTTCTCAAAAAAAGCTGGCATTGAAGTACTTCTAGTTGAAGTGGCAGAAATCTCTGACATGTATTTGCACAAGCTGCCGTTATTGGACAGGGAATGGTACAATATGAATGATGCATTTCAATAGCCTAGCAGGCATCGACTGAATAGCTGAAATTACTAACTAAAACTAATAGAAAAACTTTTTGACTCCTGACAAGAGCAAGGTATAGGAAAGGAATGCTCTTTGTGTTGCTTTGAGTTTAAATCTGTCATGGATTTTCATAAATTATGGTTAGATCTATTATGGTTTCTCATAATGTTTAGAAATTTTATTATTACCTTTCCCTTTATAGGAAAACTGCTATGCCAACATTATGGGAATCACTGGAAGAACCTGATATACTTGACACTACTGAGTTTGAATATTTATTCTCCAAAGACACCACTCAGGAAAAAAGAAAACCATTATCAGAGACTTATGAAAAGAAAACCAAGGCCAAAAAGGTATTTATTGTTTCTTTCTTTGTCTTTTTTTGTTTGGTTGTTACTGTTTGGTCTTCCATTTTGAGAAAACTCCCTTTTAATTTTTGGATTTTTTGTGAATGAGCAAGAAAGAAAACTGTGGATTGCTAATTTAATCTCAATTCTCTTGCTTGGGAATGCAGGGCTATTACGTACCTTGGCAGATTTTTTGCCTTTGATAATGGAAGTTCCACATCCCAGTGAGGCAGAAAAAATACTGTATAGGAGAATAGAATTAAAGCTCTAATTCATATCTGAAAGTGGTGGTATTTCAGGCCATTATTTGCCCTTGACCTGATTTATAATAATTGCCTGTCATTAGTTACTCCAGCAAACTTTTTTTCCACTAAGATTAATTTTATTGGAAAAATAAAACTTCTAGCAACATTTTGATTAAGGAATGCCAGGGTTTTTTTCCTAGTATAGCTAAAGTGTTGTATCAGGAAGGGACAGGACAATCATGTCTTTAATGGCCAAAGCTACAGGCAGTAGCTGTGTCATTGCCATAGATCAGACATGATCCATTACAGAGACAGCTGGCACTTGCTAATTGGGATGTGCAGATAGGAAGAAGAAATGCAATTAGTAGTATTTGCTGCCAGAAAAATTCTAACTGAATAATAATCAATACTGTTTTCCTAAAACAGTGTGATTGCACATCAGAAACTACTGAAACATTTACTGTGTTTTAAGTCTCTTTGAGTTTACCTGCTTGGAACCACAAGAGGGCACTTTGCATGTAGGCTGTGCTTGCTACCTTCAATTTTATAATAAATAGAATGTGAAACATGTATACATGTTGGTGCTCTCAGATCATTCAGAGCATCTTTGACCACAAATTCCCTGTATTGTGTCTTAATGCAACAGGTAATGAGAAATATCAGTAAGGCTGTAGAGTTTATAGAACTCAAATTCATGTGATGCAAAAAGTAAATTCTTTAAAATGGGGCCTGGAAGGGGACATGCTGGTATTTGCAAATACACACCAGTGAAATAATTGTTACAGTCTTTCAAATATTAGACTGAAGTTGGGAATGAACATCTCTGTGAAAAATATTTTGAGGTATTTTACTTGTCAAATGCTTGAAGTGAATGTTGTATGTAGCAGCAGCTGTATCCATAAATTCCATTAGTTCACATATCTTACACCTTCTTTCTAATATTTATTTTTATGTTTCATTAATTTACCTTTTTCAGAAGTAATTATATACTAGGAAATACAGGTTTCTGAAGAGCTTTGAGGAATTTAATCACTGTAATTTTAATGGGGAATTAATATGGACAAATAGTTGACTTTCTATTTTAAAATCTCAGTAATTAGCAGAGTATATCTTGCTTTTCCAAGGGGGTGACAACAAACCAGGTACAGAATTAGGCATATATACATTGCCATGTCTTTAGTTTGGAAAACCGATGGGTTTGTGATGATGGCATTACCAACCATGGGAACTGTAGGGTTTTTGGTGAGAATTTACAAAACTCATGGTCAGTGGTGTGAAACATCCCATCATTTGGTCAATTTAAAAATTAAAAAGAAATCTGCTTTTAGAATTCAAAGAAAATTTTAATTGAGTACAGAAGCGTTTTCTTTCAGTATATCCTGTTTTTTCACCTTTCTCAGTTAAATGACTCATAGTAGCAGCTGAATGTTTTTACTGACAGTTGGCCCTCTTAGATGGTCCTGTGTTTTTGTCTCTCTGAAAGCCCAGATACCTGCAGGCTGGCTCTAGTGGATCAATCTTGGTGGGCTGCAAATGATAGCAGAAAAGCATTTTATTAACTTACAGGAGGTTTTATTAGTAGGTAATAACAGAGAGCTCCTGTAGATCAATAGAAAGCTGTCCATTTGGCTGGTTTCATTTCTGGTTTCTCATGCTTTTTTTGGGTCTCAAAATTTCTTGCCTTTTTTCTAACAATTATATCTACTAGGGTTTTAGCAAGAATCTTTTTCTTTGCTTCAGTAGATAAATTTCTGCTTGTCTGGTCTTAAAAATGGTACCAGTGTCACATTATGGGGGATTGTATAGTCTGCTTAAAGATGCTTTCTGTAAACATTAAGAAACACGAATCTTATGAGGCTCATCATATATTACAGATTTAGCTGATGCTGTGTCATAATGTGCTTGTTTATAAATTCCTTTTACATGTTCTCTAAAGGAACTTTCCAGAGCAAGATATAGGTACAGGGATGAAGTTGCAGTTGTGTTTGAAATAGTTATGCTTTTTTAATTAATGCTACCTGTTAAGACTGACACACTCACTGCATTAAACTTCTTCTCTGCACAAACTATGCAGTATTTCATAGCATCGTATATGAACTAAGCTCTGCCTCCTTGGTATTTAGGAAATGACAGACCAATAGATGGTGCAGGTCTGCTTATTAAAACATGATTATTCAGTACATTGCTCCTTGAATGAGAATTACATCAGTGCCTCACAGTCAAGTTCCTTTTTCAATTGGAAGTAAGATTTTATCTTTTGAATTAGAGGGTAATTGTTTCTTATTTAACTCTTTTGCAGTTCCAAATAAAACAATATTATTCCATTTATTCTCAGAATTATTTTTGTGAAAATAGTATTCTCAGAATAAATTTGTGAAACCAAGTTGGAATGGTCTGTGTGCATAGGCTGTGAAATGAATGCTTCTGTGGGAAGCCTATAGAAATTTCAGTTTGTTCTGTTCTTACCCATTTTTCCAGGTAGTAGACACTGTATGTGTCAGATTAAAACACAAATTAAAAAATTTCCCGTGTGCTGTGCTTGTTTTTACTTACAGCTGATAGACTCCTTCCATTTTCAGCCAGTAATGTCCAAGTATCCTACATAAGATGCACCAGGGGAGGTTTAAGTTGGACATTAGGAAGAATTTCTTCATGGAAAGGGTGTTTAGCCGTTGGAATGGACTCTCCAGGGAGGTGGCAGAGTCACCGTCCCTGGAGGTGTTTAAGGAAAGACTGGCTGTGGTACTCAGTGTCATGGTCTGGTTGACATGGTGGTGTTTAGTCATAGGTTGGATTTGATGCCAGAAATCTTTTTCAACCTGCTTGATTCTGTGATGAAGATAAACAGAATGGCTGGTGTAGTTTCCAATACCATTTGCTCAGCAAGTTATGATCAGAAAGGAAACTTCTGAGTTTATATTCATATTATATATATGCATTTATACTCATATATATAAAATATAATTACAGTATAATATATGTTTTATAAAATGAATACTTACAATATATCAATAATATTCCTATATATCGTCAATAATATTTCTATTCATACAGATATGTACTCATTATCAAAATAGGAGAGTACACTGAGGTCTCTGTGGACTTCTTTGCTGGTTGTAGTTACCTTGGTATTTTCACTTATTTCTTGGATAGCAGAATACTAACTCTGCAGCCACACTACCTGTTCATGAGAGGCTTCAAATGTACTGAAGTAGATCCTTCAGAAGGCTTTCATGTACCTGAGATCTGGTCTGACAGACAAAGATAAGCACAAAGCTAATGCAATTAATGCAAGGTTAATATAATTAAGGATGTTCAGCTACCTGAAAAGTAAGATGGGGTACAGCTGGCTAACTGACTGGTAATAATAGTTCAGCAGAAAGTTTTGGCATTATAGTGGCTCACAAGAGGAGCAAATCATGGTACTGCTAAAAATGAAAAGCAGAACCCTGATCAGAAAGTATTGCTTGCAAGACAGGCTACTCAGCCATGTCTCAGTTAAGAACTGCATCTAGATTTAGGCTCTACAACCCTTCATTAAAAATTTGTTAACTGTAAAGAATCAAGAAGAGGAAGAATGATGAAAAATGAAGTAGTTTCTAAGGAAAGAATCAAATTATTATGATTGTTTAGTCTAGAATGGAGAAGGTTGATTGGGACACACAGTGTAAGTGTAATCAAGTGCATGCAGCTGCTGCAAAGAAAAATTATGAAAAGCTTTCTAAGAGCAAGAATACCAAAGGAATGCAGAAAATTTTTGGCTAGGGAAATTGTGTTTCTGTATTTGGAGATCTTTAGGAAAGTTTGTTTACAATGGTACACATATAATTGATAACTGTCTTGAAGTGCAGAAATGCTGTGAATGACACTTTGAGTGTCTTTTCAACATCTTGACACTGATAAACAAAGGATATGAAGTCCACTTTCTGTCCTTTGTTCTATGGATTGAAACAGCTGGCTATACTTTTTTCAAGAATGGAAACACTTTCATGATTCCCAAATTTGTTGCATTCATGCCAGACAGAAATGGCTTATTGGGTTACACTGATTTCTAGAGGCTTCTGACAAGTATGTGGGGGAAGAAAAGAAGGGAAATTAAGAATCTAAGCAGCAGTGGTAAAACAACTTAAAGGACTGCATAGAAGGTGATTTTACTTATTTTTAGAAATATAATAACTTATTTTGGAAAAGTATAGTACATTCATTTGATAGCGATACAGTGTAAAAATAATCAATGTTAAGCGAAGGTCAGGTGTACTTCCGTAGTACACGGATATGTACTTGAAGTTTGTTATGGTAATTCTTATCTGGGTTTAGAAGCCCTGCAAACTGTGTGGATGCTCATGCTTCTTTGATCATGCAGCCCTTTGGAAAATGTAGCATCTTTGGAAGAACTTTAAATTTTTTTCCAACTGTACACCCTCTGATATAATTCAGAAAACCCTTGTTCTTGTGCATTTGTCTTCTTTGCATGTATGCAATCTTTTATTTAATGTTCTACTGTAGATAATGATAGAAAAGTTAGTATTCTGAGGTTTTGATATTATGTCTTGGGAATAGAATTAATTTTTTTCTGTTTGGAAGAATATACTGGCTAGATGAATATATTAGTTATGTCCTAATACTAGACAAAATGCTATGGAATATATTTAGATATTTAAAATATAATTCTCCTCTCGTAAAAATGTTTTTTAAATTAAGACTGGATGCATTATAATCTTATATGAAGTAATGTAATGCAGTAAATATTTGGAGTTGTTGTCGATGAAATGGAGAAGAGATGATTGCTGACTTTTCCAGAGACTCTAGGTGAATAAACAATATATGGAAGGAGTGGGATTTATTTCATAGTTATTTTATAATTCTGAAGTGGTTGAATCTGCAGCAGGAAAAGTGCAAATTACTGGAAGAAAACAAAAGTCCCTTAGCACCTGAATATGAATCAAATAAATAAAAGACATTATTCATTATTTATTAAGCTATGATTCTCTTTAGTCTTGAAAAAGTGATATTTAAAAAAGATTTCTTTCCTGCAATTTTTCCATGTGCATTTTGTTGCTCCATTGCTAGATTTAACACATAACTTGAAGTTTTATTAGTTTTTCCAATATATTTGAGCACTTGTTAGTAATTTATTCTCAAAAACTCAAGTATTTTCTATGCTTTTTCAAGAAACAGGATTGTTGGATATTTGTGATGCCACTGTCTTCATCTTACCAAAAAAAATGAGTAAATGTCAAGTAATTTGTGTCAGGTGTATGCTCCAAATGAAAGTCCATCAATCATTTTTGGCCTTTTAGTGCAATGATTATAATTTCAAAGACGCAGGAGGACATTAAAGATAATGGCTTTTCTGTTGTCTATTATCTCTAAAAGACTTCACATAATTATTAACATGTGTTCTCATTTACGAAGAGTGTCAATATTTTGAGTGAATTGCATTTTTTTAACTGAAAGGGATATGCCTGTCAGCAAGTTTTTTGTCCATCTAACTAAACGGGGAGTTACAATTAATAAATTTTGTGTTTCCGCAAGAAGGGCAGATATTGCAGAAAGTGTTGGAAGCTTTGCAGGGTTGAAACACAATGACTGTCTTCAGCTGTCTGCATAAGATAATAGACAGCGTTCAGACTTAAGCAGAAGTAGTAAAATGCTAGTGCGTGCTCTTCTAAGGCACTCTCACTTTCTTTTCATATTTTGTTGTGTGCTGAGAAAAATAACTGGCATTCCTTGTTTATCACAAAGCCCTGAAGTCATGTAGAATATAGAAATTATCCAAATTATTTTGTGGTTTGTCTTATTTTTGCAGTTCTGATAGGAGTAAAGATACTGAAATAAGTTTCTTACTAGATCATTTCATACCTCCTATTTGAACCTAACAAATTGCCATTTGTATATACTTTAGAAAAAGACTAAAAGTAGTGGTGTTTTCAAGCTACAAAATTGTAAATAGACTTCAAAAAATATAAAGCTATGGTTCCTCCATGTCAAGGAAAACATAGTCAAATTTGGCTCTCCCTTGAGTAGGAGTATGAGAGATAATGTCTAGTCTTAAGCTTCTGAAATTTCATTGGTAATTCTTGGGGTCTTTATGCAGAATTACTTGAGGGGCATAGTTTGGCTTCTGGTGCAGTATAGTCTTCCTGTGTTTGAACAGGGTTTCAGCAATCCACTCATGGGTCCAGGCTGTTGTTTTGCTGTAAAAGTTAGTGGGTGGGAATAGAGGGAAAAGCTGTAATATGCAGGACAGCTTTTTAGCTTATGGCTCTTCTCAGTACATTTCAATATTATGGAAGGAATCCATGCACCACCAGGAGGAAGGATTTAGCTTTTTATCACTAAAGTAAACTGAATCTCTTCAGATTTCAGCAGCAGTAAGTGTCCTGCACAGACTGTAGACATTGCAGTTAGACACAACAGTAAAGTCTGTTGTATAGTATTTAATGAAATACATTTCTGGCTACATTAGAGAAACACCTTCTAATGGGAATGACAGAATAATTTATTAGTCTGTTCAAGCTTTGGCATAGCTTCACTTTTTAATTAGATTATAAAGATTTGAAAGATGTAGATGAGACCACTTGTGTACAGGAAATCAGCTAACTTAATGTTATTAAGAAACACTCAGGGGGAAAAAGCCACAAAAAGCAAATAATGCGGTGGATCAGTGAAGTAAATGAATTATCACCAGCAGTCACAATTTTGTCACTAAACCAGAAGATGCTGCATCCATCACAACAGTACATTCATAGCCTGGAGAAGCAACAGGCAGCTGCCATACCCCACCACTGGCATAGCAGCATCAGCAGGTGTCAGCTGGACTGTAGCTGCTTACCTGTCACTGCCAGCTACAAGCAAGTCCCAATATCCTGAGGGGTGATTTGTCATTTAAAAGCATAGACTAAATAGTTCAACACAGTCTTTACAAACTTTCCTTTTATTTGCCTTATGTTTTTTCTAAACTGAAAAAGTGCTGATTTTTTTTGTGTCTCCTCTCTATTTGGAACTCACACGTGTAATTTCCCCTTAATGACTTTGCCAGAATAACCATCATTTGGGACAAAATTAGTGTCTTTGAAAATGAATTCTCTGTTTTACTACTGATTATATATTTCACCTGCAAAATGTTTCAAGTTTCACATTGATTCTAAAAATCTATGACAAAATTCCAGTATATTATTTAGCATTTTAACTATGGGTTTGAAGTAGTTTTATGCTCAATTTAAGCTATTCTGTTGTCGTGGTCCTCCATTTTTGCCCCCTAATGAATAAATTATTAGCCTTCAGTTACTTGGTTGAAGCTATTTCAGGTAGTCTGCATCTAGTTTGATGCCTGGTAATTGTGACCATGTGTACATTTGTCTAAAATGCATGTGAACATACAGTCCGTTGCCATTTTAAATCATTAATCTCTGGTTAAACTTTTAAAATTATATAGGTCTGTCTTTAAGGTTTTTTTTTTTCACAAATCATTGGAGGGGGTGGTCTTAGTCATGTGAGCTAGTTTGATCATATCTGGAGAATATATTAGCACTTACAAATACTTTAGTGGAATGATTTCAAATTTTATATTGTCTACAACAGCTATAGTCTGGAAAGGTTTTGCCTCAAACTAGGCGTGTCTAATGGGGTTTATGACAACCTCTGAATTTGCCCTGAACAAGGTCAGCTTGGAGGTCAGTGAATGCTGTACAAATTGCGTTCTGCTCAAACCTGTAATTATCCCTGTAAGAAGTTAATGTGCTGCGGAGTTCAGCAAATTCATGTAAAGCTTCAGAAATGACCATGATAAACCAAGCAGTTACTTACATTTTCTCAGAAGAATCAGCCAACAGCATTTGATGCTTCCACAGCGTTCATTTAAGGTAAATTGGAGGAAAATCATCTTCTCTGGTTATGTACTGAGGAGATAAAGAGCCTGAATTCTTTGTCATTTGAGCAAAACACTTTCCATAGTAATAATTTCTTAATATCCATCAGATGTGCTGTGCATATAAGCAGCAAAAACTCTCAGGACAGATTTTTTTCAAATTTTGACAGAAAATATGCACTATCTACTTTAACATAAGTTTACTATTGAGTACCTACAAGAGGGACCTAAAATATCTGTCAGCTATTTGTTGAAGAGAGCATGTATTCCAACTTGTGCATGTATTTTCCAATTTCATTACTCTAAATAAGAACTAACTTTGCATTTTCACATGAAAATTTTAGTATTATTTCTCTTTTTCCTCTATTTGTCAAAAAATTTAGTTTTGTATAGATTAATGATAGGTATTTTCATTGTTAAATATTTGTAAGTCACATAAAACACAGGTAGGAAACTTTTTTATGAATTAGTATAAATTTTGTCAGTTAACAGTCTCTAATGTGACTATCAATAAAAGTATTCCAGGAATGAGGGATAACAATTGCTTTAGGTTTTTACTATTATTAAATATCCAAATATAAGTGCCACCTTTGATTTAAATATTAAAACTAAAATTGGAGAAAGTATAGATTAAATAGTGTTCAAATACTAAGAATATAAATTTAGGGAAAACATAGCTATTAGTTTTAATTTTGCTTAGGAGTTAGTGTTTTTAATAGTTTTTGTGCATCAACACTATGATGTAAGCCATCTGCTTGGATCTGGACATTTTGTATTTTTGAAGAACTTCTGTCTGTATTGCATTTTGTCATGTGCTCCTGCCATATCTTCTTATGAAATAAATCAAAATCACAAATACCAATAGCCCAGACATTGTGGGAATTTTTTTTTCACATTTCTAACATCTGAACTACACTGATCCCCTTCTTTATAACTAATTTCAACCAGCCAAAATAACAATAAGGTTTCCCTTCCTCCTCTTTCTTCTTCTCCCCTAAACTGACATCAAAAAGTATTATCATCTGAATATCAGTATATTACACTGTCAAATATCTGTACCCAAATGTGAAAAAAATCCTGAAATCCCTGTGGAGTCTCAACAGTGTGCAATAAGCACATTCAGACATGGGCAAAAGAAATACTTTGAGTAGTGCTCAGAGTTCCAGAAGTAGTGTTGAGAGGGCATAAAAAGAAAATTCTAATTGAAGAATTCCTTCTTGGTCAGGAATTGATTCTTTGCTGAAAAAATAGACATAAGCCTGTTCACACTGAAATGTAAACTACCAGACAAACTGAGGACTTTGTGATGTACTTAGTGTCTTTAATAGTTCTTAAATATCACTTAAAGAAATAAGGGGGAAAAGCCATATTCCAGAATAAATATTTGATCTGCCTTTTTCTTTTCCTGCGTAGTAGCATCCTACAAGTAAGAGGTGATGTTCTTTACAAGGCCGGGTGAGAATTCAGTCTTGTAATTCATTTGTTAACGTGCATAGCACAAAGATGAGATGAAGGTCTTACTACCACATTTAGTTAATAGAAGGGTTTGATGTTAGGAGAAATATTGAATTCAATTCAGAGATTAGCTTCTGTTATAAAAGTGACTGAATTCTTTGTAGAGTGTTCCCTTGATCTCAGATCATTTTGCATCATCTTTCTAGATTATCAAATTGCTGGATGGAAAGCGGTCTCAAACTGTAGGAATTTTAATATCAAGTTTGCACTTGGAGATGAAGGATATTCAACAAGGTAAGTGTTTCTTACACTTAATGTGTATTGTACTTGCATGGATATTTTATCCTAGCCCTCAGATAATTTCTGACCGTGCAGAATGTGTTTTGAATATAATCTTCTAAACTACCAGAAAAATCATTCTTCCAATATATTCCAGTATATGTAAAAGTTTCACCTAAAAACTAGAATTGAATTTAGATACAGCTCCTTCTGTACCTTTATAGTTAGCATAACACTTTCAGTACAGTATTTTCATATTCCTCCCCTACAGTTCCGTGCTTTTTCTAAAGCAAGTCGTCCACCAGCAGGAATTAAATGGAGGGCTTACACATAAATCTTTTGGGCTTCAAACATGCAGTCATATTTTTTTAATATTTACATTTTGCTTCATTAACAGTATAAGAAGTAAATCCCAAACTGATGTTGCCATGTAAGGATCAGCAAGAGAATTACTGGATGGCATTTTACAAAGTGTGGGGCTAGTCAGTTGTAAATTCCATTACTGGTAGAAATTATTTGAGTTTGCCAATACAGCTGTAGAGAAATAGAGATTTTTCAGAACACTGGGGTAATTGAGAGTCTGCTTATGTTCTGGATTTAAAAAGATATTGTTTAAGGATATTGTTTATTTCTTTTTCACATTAAGAAAAGGAAAATATTCACCATTTAAAACAACTGCTGGAACAACTCAAGTTGATGTCTCCTTTTTTGCTATTGTTTTCCCTCCATCACATGCAAATACTGGGTAGGGTGTTGAGATGCTGCTGGCATTGATTATTATTAATTTCAAAAGAGCCTTTGAGCATCTAGCACTTTAAAAGCACAAGGGCTTACAGATGTCTCTTGGGATGCAGAGGAATAAGGAAAAGAAGGAATAACTTTGTGCCTGCCAGTATTGTGTGAAAGGTATCAGAATGAGATGGAAAAAAACTGCTATTACTAAAGGTCTGAATAATTTTCTGGCAGAAATGTCAGCAGCATAGGGACAGGATAGAAGCTTTATTACAAAAACAGGGTAGTATTCTTAAGGATCTTCAGAGATGGGTTTTATTTTCTATGCCATGATGTTCTACTAAGATAGAGCATCTCTGTCTCTCTCAGTTGTTGGCTGTACTTGTGTAGCTTCTGAAATCTTCTATATCAAATCTAATAGAACATTATAACCCAAATATTTGGGTATATATACAATAGCATTTTTAGCCTGAGTCATCAGTGGACTTTAGAATCACATGCACCAGTTGTCCTGTTTGCTGTGTTTGTGTTGCAGAGCAATGAGTAGTCTCAGAGTGCACAGACATCTTTCAGAATCAAATTAAATGATAAGGTATGCTTTAGGGGCATACCATCAGTCTCCATGTATAGCAGGCTCTAAATTCCCCAGGATCAGACTCCCTGAAACATGTATAATGTGAACTGTTGCTGTCTACAAATCCCTTTCTAAAGACTACACTACTTGCAGTTGTAGACATAGCTAATGTAGTCCTACAATTTAATGAAAATTAGAGTGTTGGTAGAAGAAAGACACCAAAACAAGTGCTGTCGCTGAAGAAAAGTTTAGAACTCATCGCCCTTTCTTGTCTGAGGTACAAATGACTGGCCTGTCACCACATGTTGCTCAAGGCAGCAATAGGATATGCTGCCTCTTGCATATGGAAACAGCTAGGAGCTACCATCAGGATTTGGGAATACCATTAGTGGAACTTTTTAGAAAACATACTAACAAAGCAGTCTGACTGATTCTAATCAATGTCTGCATTCAGAGACTATCTAGGGTGAAAAACCAGTTCACAAAACTCAGGGAAAACATTGTTCTGTAGAGAGGACCTTTAGAAATGTAAATTACTCTGAAGACAACAGTATTATTATTATGCTTGTTTCTCTTTTAATGTCTGTTTATTCCATAGTATTTAGTGTAGTTTAAATCTGTGGGCAGTCCTGCCTGTTAGGAGACAAATTATTTGAAGACTGCTGTAATCAATGCACTGGATGAAAAAAATTCCTAATAGGCTAAGTGGCGCATGGCAACACCTAACCAAAAAAAGCATGTAGTCATGCAATTGGGTCATGAGTGCCAACTTGTTGGGGTTTTTTTGTCTTTTTTAAAGCGAAGTTGCAAAGAGCTACCTCTAAGAACATACAAATTAAGCACTCATCTCTTTTTTCACACCAATTTCCATGGCATAATTCAGTACATGAAAAACAGGGAAAAGTTAATTGCCTTTGACCACTTAGAACAGAGAATGTAGAAAAGTGAGGCAAAAGAAAGTCAAAAGTGAAAAAAAAATCTAATTTTTATTTCAAGCTTTTGTGGCCATGTTTGTTGTAAAGTCATATACAAATTAATGTACTGTCTATATATGATGTACTTATTAGTCTACCTGAGGTAGCAGTTATAGAATACAGGTAGAGAAATTCTCAAATGAACTGCCCTGTGCATACAGATGCATGAAAAATTATAAAAAAGACAAAACAAGAGTAACCGCAAGAAAAATTGCATCCTCCTTTAAAATACTGTGAGATTTCTGCATCATGAGGATTATCCTCTCAAATCAAAGTACATAGCTTCACAGCATATTCTGTAGATAACTCAGCAGTGCAAAACAAGCAAGTGACCATATCTGGCATCCAGATGTTTGAGTTTGCATTTGATAATGTGCCAGCCACCACACTTCAGGAGGAGGATCTCGCACACATGTTCATTTAAGAGAATGAAGTTCATCCTTTACAGATAAGTTTATATCCATACTTCTTCTGAGCAGAGTCTAAGGAGAATACAGCATAAAACTAAATAATTATTTTGGGTAGTGTTGGTGTTATATGGTGCACAGGAAAAGTTGACATTGTCATGCTGCACCTGTCCTAATACTCAGATTTTTGTTCGGTGGGAGAGAACAAGTCCTAGGTACTTCAGTGTTCTGAGAACACTGGTGAATCTGATACTGGTGAGGGCAATAAAGTTTTTTGTTAGACCGCTATTAATATTACTCATTTCCTGAGCAGAAGAAGCAGGCAGAAAATCTGTCTGACTCAGTATGCTATATAGTATCTGCATATTGAAAAGAAAAACAGCAATAATCAAATAGTGCATAGGTTTGAGGTTATTTTTAAGGCTGCTTCTCTGCATTTTCTTAAAACCCTTATAAAAAGAAATGGGGATCACTTTTTAGGTAGGCTTTAAGTGTTGACACTTACAGAAGTAATCTCCGTATCAATCTGTCTTTTTCTTCTATCAATTTCTGTCTTTTCTTATCACTGTTCAGCTGAAATAGTACAACTTGAGAGACTTGTGGATCAGCTTGTGGATCAACACTATTTGTGTGGCTTTTCTGTTAAAATACTACAACTCGCTCCACAGTGAGGTGTTTCAGCTTGTAATGGGAAATGCTGATTATAGTTGTATGTGAAAACACTGCGTGGATCCTTGTCCCAACTTTTTACAGGGCACCATTCCACTCACTGAGACAGTTCCAAAATAGTAGCTGGCAATAGCAGCGCACTGCTATGGAAAACACATAATAATGCTCCTTTCTGCAGTGTATGTCATCTGTGCTGGCTTTCCATGAGCTTTTGAGATCCTTGTTCAAGAGTTAACTGGCACAATTGTGAGGCAGCCCAGATGAAAAGCTTTTAGTTACAGAAAGTGGGATGTAGATAAAATGTAGATGTCTATGTTCAAAAGAGTGATTCTCCTAAATCCCTCCTTGCCTTCGTAGTACCTGCATTTTGCCGCTGAAGTTGTAGGGCACCAGAAGTTCTGGTTCTGTACACTGGGGAAATATTTCACTGTCAAATATCCCTGACTGCTGTCAGAGCACATTAATTAGATGGTCTGCTGGTATGCATGCTGGTATGTTTTCCATGGGACTAAATCTTTGAGATATGGTAGATGACATCAGATGCACAGGTAATCGCGTGTTGTACTCTTTGTGGTAGTAAAGTGCACTATGAGACCCCACAGAACAGCTGCAGACTTGGCTGCTACATTTACCAAAGCCGCTGTAGCACTACAATGCTGACAGGATATAGCCTGTATGAAAAAGGGGAGAACTTAACATTTATCCTTAGCATAAAGATTGTTTCTAATGATAAAAGTGAAGTGTCTGACTGGTTTCCTTCAACTTCATGATTTCCCCTTCATTGTCAGCATACAGGAGTAAAAAAAAAATCAGAGGAATGTGAACTGTAGATTAACCCAACCAGACTGATGATCAGTCTAATAACCATTCTGATTCAGTATTATATTTCTAATCATCCTGGAATTGCTCTAATAAGAGCCCGTAGAAGGTATATAAATAGGTTTGCATTGTCTTAGTGCAAATTACACCTTATGGCACATCTAAATTGTTGTTCCAAAGTTGTGTAACTTTCCCACCTACCCAAAATGTTACATGTATGTAATGTATATATTCTGTATACTATACATGAAGTATAAAGATAGCTGCATACCCATCTCAAAAGTTAAGAAATAATTTTATTTAAAATTAAGTGGGTTTTTTGAGAAAGAAAAATTTTTGAGAAAATGTGAAAATTCACAACATACATTTTTATGAATCTGTTTTGGACATCCATTGTGTGTGGGTAGGTTACCATTAGTGCCAGAATCTTTTGTTCATGACTTCTTGCAGGATTCAAGCTTTCTTAGTCTTCTAAACCTCCATTGTGCCCATGGTGCTTCTTTATTATGTATATTTTTTTTGTGTTGCATGACAGTTGATACTAGAGAAAACCTTTAAATGAGTTGATAACATATCAATTTTTCAGAAGTAAACTAGAGGGATTTGGGTATTACAGGCAGTTTTGCCAAGTATTTAACAGTCATTGTCTAATTGGCTAGGTCAGTCACAATTTCATTTAAATTTCCCACTGACGGGCTCTGCACATTCCCATGTAATCAAGCCTTACTCAACAGAACACAGTACATAAAACAACTAAGTACTTCCAGGTCAAATAAATATAGCTTTGGTGAACTCCTTTTATTTAAATATTGTACTTTTGTTTTATCATTTGGGAGCATCTAAGGTAATTTCTTCATAACTCATAGTCTAATTGTCACATTAAATGGTTTGATACTGGTGAGTATATGTAAGCTCTGTCAGCAGGACTTAAATCCTGATTTAACCAAAATGTGTTTGGTAGGAGTGAGGTTATATATCAGATTCAGTCTTAAGACTGTTGGTATTTAGGCTGATTTCGAGGAGGTAAGTAGATTTCTCATATTTAAGCTCTAAGTTCTAAAGTTGTATGTGGACTGCACACAGTATGCTTTAAATTCTCAGCTCTTTTTTTGCTTTTAAATTTTTAATTGATCAGAATATGTGAAAAATCTGTGCAGTAGGGAATCTGTTAAATTCATTTTTTTTTAGAAGTTAGTATGTTAAAAACATTTGGTGTAAGTTTATATTCGAAATGCTCTTAGTATGTAAAATGTAGCTGGCAAGTATTTTTATGTGTGCCTATTAGTTTGAATGCACGATGCTGATCTGTTTTTTGTCCTAGCTGACGGTTATTATATCCTAATGGGTGCAACCCTACACTAATGATCCTTGTGTATATAAATTCTTCTTCTTGTGAGCAGACACCATAGGCAACATAAAAATGTTTGCCTCAATTTCCCTGCAAAAAAGGATCTCAGAAACCAGACTTGGCCAAGTAACAGATTTTTTAAAGGTAGAGGAACCCAATAAAATTACCAGCTTTTCACAGCATGACTCTACTTCCTTTTGACATATTGTGAGGTGTAGGTGAAATATTCTAACTGAACTGACAGTGTAAGGAAGACAGCTAACTAGAAAGCAAGATGAAAGTAAAAACCACCAATGATGATTGATATTGTAATAGCTATTAATTGTTTTGGAGCCTCTTTTGTAGATTTATGATACTTCTCCTATATTACTTACACTTACATAAGCCGGGCATAATGAGATTTAAAGCAGTACAATATTGTGGTTAAATTCACTGTATAAGGAAGAACATTTTGAAAAACATACCAAGGTTTGTATTAATTTTGATAAAGTTAATGTACATATGGTTAAAAGCTGGTTTTGTTTTTCATATAAAAATTAAAAAGCTTTTGTAACTTAAAGTGAAAATCAAAATAATTACTTTCTTTGATCTAGTGCAATGGGTTTTTTAAGCTGCCGCAATTCAAGCTAATTTACACAAAATACTGTGAATGTATTGCACATGCTGTATTTTAAGAATAAGAGGAATATGAAGACACCTGAGAATTTGGGGATTTCTTCCAGCTTTTCAAAATCAATGCACTTTTTTTAAAAAAAATGGCCTGATCTTCATAAATTTGCATGTTTTCATTTTGTCTTCTGCTCCAAATGTGCATGGCATTCAGTTCAATCAGTTTGAATGAAAAAAAAAATGGGCTAAGATATTAATATGTATAAAGATGAAATAAAGGAGGTTATGTGGATTTTGGCACTATGTCTGAATAACTGGGAATGTATCTCCACATACATTGACATCCATACAGTTGTATGGCTTGATTTTTAACTGCAATTGTCTGTCTGTGCATTGCCAATAATAGCAGTACAGGTTTTATAGCACGTAAATCAGAAAATATTTTCTGAGTACTTTTATACAATCACATGCACTCTCCAAGAGAGAAAATAACTCATGCCAATATCTCTTAAAATTGATTACTGTTAATTCTATTAAAAATGTGGTTTAGCAGATTGTATTTCATTAGTTTTATCACAAACACTTTTTGTTTTATCATGTAATTTCAAAGCAATGCTGATTTGTTAGATCTGATGTCGAGTACAGAAACATGGATAACATAATAGAGCATTAAAAACCACTTTGTGATTCTGGGGCCTTTTTGGTGACAAATATCTGGCTAAAATATTCAGTTAGGTTTGTAACTCTTGATATTCTTATTAAAGTGGGTTTTTATCCAGCTACTTCCTGTCATCATAATAGACCTGTACATAAAAATTTGGCTATCAGTTACATGCTTTGCATTTCTAGTGTAAGTTCTAAATTGCCTCCAATAAGTTGTGTTTTCTAGATAGCTCTGGACAAGTAAATTTCTCCTTGTAAGTAGATATCAGAATATGCTAAAATAGGATAAAAGTTAATCCATAAGGGGAAGTTTCTGAACTCAGTATGCATATTATTAATCTTAAAAATTAAATTTATTGGACTGTGAAACTAATTTTCCAAGAGATTTTCCATCTATTAGTTGCTTTTGACATTTTATTGGATGATACAGAAGATGGTGCAACTCTTGGAATTGTCTTGCAGGAGATAAGAGATAATCTCATAAATTCAAACCCTAAGGATTTTTCTTTAAACAAAGATTTTTGTCAATCTTTACATTTGGTTACAGTCTTGAGAGTTTTGAATGTTTCCAGTATGACCAAAATGATTGGAAATACTGCTTTTTTCATTGGTACTGTCTTCTGTGTAATTCTTTACTTCTAACCTGGGTGTAATGTCAACAGATGGAATCATAATTGACAGGCAGAATTTTAAAGCATTCTAAATGTCACTGGACCTTTTAATAAAATTAATTAGCCTGCCACAGAGAAAATTTACTAGCCTGCTCGTTAATTTCACAATGTAAAATCATGGGGTAGGTGGTAGAGCAGGCGAAAGCTTATTGTATTTAAATAATTAGTTAAAGATGTGTGCCTTGCGCCTTTCAAACATGGATTGCAAGTGCAGCAAGAGCTTTTAAAATCCTCTAAATTCATAAGCAGTCAAGGATTATTTGAGGAAGTATAATACAGTTGAATTAAAAGTTATCAGGTAGTAGCTAATGACACCTCACAGGTGATGTGCTTGATTCTTTTGGGATTAATGTTCTTAGTAATATATAAGCATAAGTCATGAGTTCAAAAATTGTGCTTAGTCCCCTTATGAATCTTGAGGAAAAGCTGGTTTCAGAAAATTTAAACATCCAGAGTTACTTCCATTCCACTGTGCACCTCTCATCTTACTGGAATTTAACATTAGAGTGTGTTAGAAAGCACCATGAAACAATCCCATTTAGTTTTCAGAAGAGTTCCAGTACATTGCCTAAATTGTAATAGGATTTGCAAATGTTGGGAGCACCTGTGTCATATATTCCAAACACACTAATATTTGGAACTAAGACAGGAAACATTTTGAGACGTCTCATTTTTAGTAATGAAGCATAATTAGTCACTGAAGAGTATACTTCATGTGTGTCATTTATCTGTAAATTGTCGTGTGGTTAGTTTTCTATTGGATAAAGCTAACTTAAATGTGAACTTGTTGAAGATAACTTAAGAACTGTAGCACAGTCTTTTGTGCTTGTGAATTTGTAAATTGAAAACTTTCAAAGTTTGTCTACTTGTCTACTTACCAAGATTGCTAGCTCCTAGACAAGCATATCTCAGTGATTTCCCATGCACTCAGGGAGACTTAAATACCCTCACTCTCAATTCCTTCCTATCCAGCCTTCTAAGCTAACATGAAATCTGTGCTGTTTGTTGTCTGGTATCTGTTGTTCTTATGTTCTCCTGCCTGGCCAGCTAGACTATCAGCTGGCTACTTGACTGGTCACATCTTTGACTGCTGGTTATATTAGAGAGAAAAAGTAGAACTCTGTTCTCCTGAGACAGAGCTTATAGACCATTCTTGCAGGAGTGCTGTTATTTGACATCAGAACAAAAATAAAATACTGAAAATACAAAAATATTTACTGGGTACATGTGTGTCCTATATCTAGGTTGGAACCCTTTGGTACATTTCACAGGAAAAAGAGTTGAAGTTTTAATTTATGTTTTCCAGTGTCTAATTTGTGTTTGTATTCTATACAGCTATATTGTGTGTTGATGACTCCGTAGTAGATCTGGAGACACTGGAAGCCCTATATGAAAATGTAAGTAAAGGTGGGGTAAAAATGTGGTCAATCACCAAAGTATTTCGGACACAGACTTTAGGCTGCTCAGGGAACTAGTGAGTAAGGTCCCCTGAGAAAATGCTTATGAAGGTTCTGGGGTCCGTCAGTGCAGATTATTTTTCAAACACCACCTCATGAAGGGCACAGGAGCAGGCAATTCTTAAATGTAAGAATGCAAGCAGATGAAGCAGAAGGTTGGCTTGGCTGAGCTGGGATCTTCTTTTGGAGCCAAGGCATAAAAAGAAGGTGTATGCCCAGTGGAAGCAAGGTCAGGTGATGTGGGAGGAATACGGAGGTGCTACTTGCCCCTCTAGGGAGAAAAGCTCAGTTGGAGTTGAAACTGGACAGAACTGTGGGGGACAATACAAAGAGGGTTTTTAAATATGTTAATAGCAAAAGGCAGTATAAAAATAACATCAGCTGGTTACAGGATGAGGATGGCCACTTCACAAACAGGGACATAGACAAAGAGATGTCTAATGCTTTCTTTGCCTCTCTCTTCAACACGGATGATGGGCTGAAGGGCTCCCGGTGCCCTGAGCTGGATGACCATGACTGTGAGATTGATCAACTCCCAGTCAACTCTGAACTTGTGTGGGATGTGCTGCTCCAGCTGGATCCCTATATGTCTATGGGGCCTGATGAAATTCATACGAGAATATTCAAAGAGCTAGGTGATGCCATTATGAGGCCTTTTCTTGATGATTTTGGGATGCTCTTGGGAGTCTAGAGAGGTCCCAGTCAACTGGAAGTGTTTGGACAATGCTCTCAGGCACATGGTGTGATTCTTGGGGTGTCCTGTGCAGGTCCAGGAGTTGTACTCAATGATCCTGATGGGTCCCTTTCAAATCAACATATTTGGTGATTCTATGACCAAAGGAAGCCATTTGATGTAATCTTTTTGGATTTCAGTAAAGATGTTCACACTGTCTCTCACAGTATCCTTTTGGATAAAATGTCCAGCACACAGCTGGATAAACACATCATGTGATGAGTGAGCAACTGGCTCATGGGTCAGGCATAAAGGGTTGTAGTGGATGAGGTGGCGTCAGACTGCTGACCTGTCAGTAGTGGGGTTTTGCAGGGCTCTATCCTACGCCCTGTGCTCTTCAGTATCTTCATTTACAACTTGGACACAAGACTGGAATATGTATTAGGTAAGTTTGATGATGATCCTAAATTGGGAGGAGGCATTGACTCCCTTGGAGGCAGAGAGGCCTTGACAAATCAGAGGTTGGTGCAATCCCTAGCCACCTGAAGTTTAAAAAAGACAAGTGGCAGATTTTGCTCCTGGGATGGGGCAACTCTGGGGAATGAAACATCGGAGAAAAATTCTGTCGAAAGGGGTGCTGGTCTGTGACAAGCTGAACATGAGTCAGCAGTGCCCTGGCAGCCAGGAGGGTAAAGTGTGTCCTGGGGGGCATCAGGCCCAGCACGGCCAGCCAGACAGGGGAGGGGATTGTCCTGCTCTGCTCTGCTCTGGGGCAGCTTCACCTCAGGTGCTGGGGGCACTTCAGAGAGCCACAGTATGAAAAAGATACGAAGTGTTAGAGAGCATCCAAAGGAGGGCTATGAAGATGGTGAAAGACCTTGAGGGAAAGACATACAAGGAGCAGCTGAGGTCACTTGGCCTGTCAGCCTGGAGGAGACTGAGGGAAGGCCTCCTAGCTGCCTGCAGCTTCTTCACGAGGGGAAGAGGGGAAGATCTTCTCTTTGTGGTGACAGTGACAGGACCTGAGGGAAGGGCCTGAAGTCATGTCAGGGGACATTTAGGTTAGGTGTTAGGGAAAGGTTCTTCACCCAGAGGGTGTTTGGGCACTGGAGCATGCTCCCTGAGGAAGTGGTCACAGAAACAGCCTGACAAGAGTGCAAGAAGTATTTCGACAGTACTCTTGGGCACATGGTGTGACTCTTGGGGATGGTCCTGTGTAGTAAATGGCATATAAGGCACTGATGGAATTTATCATAGATCTTTAAGCATTGCTTTTTTGCATAGTCTAAGTATTTCTCAGTGAAAAAAACGTAATTGCTGCTTGCAGGCAAACAGGTAAAGTTTTTAAAGTAGTAATTTATTAATTTCTTATTAATTAGTAACTAATTACTTTATATCAATTCACTCAGAGAGCACAAAAGGATGAACTGGAGAAAATCAAGCAATATTATCAGAATTCAAAAGAGGAGGAACTGAAGCTTCTGGATAAACCAGAACAGTAAGATTATTTTTTTAATATAGTTTGTCATTATATAATGTAGTCCTTTGATTGTATGTTGAAAGCAGTTTTGATACATAATTCTTGGTAATTATGAGCTTTTCTAAAATTATAAACCTTGTGTATTTCGAGGCATGATGAAAAATTTGCTCTTACCACAAAAGTTTTTTCAGACGTGGCAGAGTTTACTACATCAACTTTGCCCACCAGAACTGATAAAATACATAGCCTTGAATCAATAAACTTTTTTTTCCTATTCTCACATTTGTAAAAGACTTATCCTTCCCTTAGAGCATTTATGGCTAAATTAGTATTACATAGATCAGGATCAGACTGATTTTGGTTGTTAATTATTTGAAAGAGCTGCATAAACAGAGAGTATGGGTTGATCCTATAGCCAAAGACACCTTGTACACTCTGGTCAAGTTCCCTGAAGACCTGAAAGACTGATGTCACAGTTCCTCTCCTGCAACTGTTGTTGCCAGTGACAACTATTAGGATGAAAAACTTAAATGTTGCACCTTCTGTGGTAATACACCTTAGACTGATGTGAAAACGTCCACAAGAATTAATGAACAGAACAGGAATCCTGAATTTTATTTTTGTATATACATTTGATTTCAGATGTTGGCCTACCAGTGGTTTTTGTCTTCTGCTACTTCACTGCTTTTTTCTTTTGTCCTCTTATCTTCTTCAATTCTTCCTTCCCAGAGGCCTCTCTGTCATTGTGTTTCCATTTCCATCTTGTTTGTTCTTGTCTTTTTCTGCTCTCTCTGGTGTAAGAAAGGGTAGGAGGAGGAAGAACTGAAGAGATACTATATGATTGGTTAATGTCAGAATTACTGTATTTTTGTACCTTTTTTTCCCATTAAAACGTTAGTGATGAAGAGCAGATTATTTTTTTCTTTTTCTCCTTACATGAGGCAGCTAAATATTCATTTGTGACTGCATGCTAAGGAATAAGCTAATATTAGGAGATGAGGCTATTATCTTACTCTTGATGAAGAGAGGCTATTGTTCTTTAGTAAGTCTTAAGAAGAAAAATATCTATAAAGTTTATATACTAGCTTACTTTTGCATCCCATATCCATGGCTTTCATTGCCTTGGCTTGGGGCATAAGGATACATTGTGTGGCTAGCTGATGTTTTCCAGAGCTTGAATCTTTGGCTGTCTGTTCGCTGTATGTCGAAGTCAAATAAATACAAATGCATTTTGTCTTCTGGAGAATACAGATCTTGTAGAGCTCTAAGGTTATAGGAGGTTGTCTTTTTTGTGACTTATAATGGAGAGAGGTTAATCTTAATTAAATACAAGGTTGGATTTATACTGTCATTGTTCCATATTTAAGAACTGTAAATAAAGCAGTTATGCCTGGTGGTTCAGAGTGCAACAGTAGTATCAAAGACAAAATCTATTTTTTTATCAATTATTACTCAGTGCTCTTTCTGCAAGTCTTAGTGTATCCCATTTTTACCCTATAATTAAATTACATAGGTTAAGAAAACTAGCTTTTTAAAAGGTAGCTTAAGGGGAAAACAATTTGCTTTATGCACTTCTGTAAATTTTGTTGGACCTTCAAAATAATGTGCTTTCTGAAAACTCAGTAGATCATGTGCCCCTGGCTTTGTTGTCTCAGTCAGCCTCTAAGTCAACTGAACTGGAGATTTGTTGGAGCTGTGCTTTACTTATTAGCTCCATAAAAGGTTAAATACAGAAAAGTGCTAAATTTGTATGTGTGATTAAAAATATTTGCTGTGGGGCATAAGCCTCATATATTGTGTTTAATGAGGATCAGAACAAAAGTGTAAATGAAATAATTTATCAAATGGCTGCACATACTAACAGTAGTCATTCATGTAGTGAAAGGTTAGATTTGAGTTCACTGAAGTCTAAAGGAGACCCTTACATGCTTGGATTACCAGACAAATAAAAAGCTTTAGTGGTATCACTGATCTTCTGTACACATGGATTTATTTGTCTTGCTTGTATGTTAACTTTGGCACAAACTGTAAGTATGACAGCAACATAACAATACCACACTAAATTATGTTTCATGTTAATAGCTGTTAAAATGCTAATATTAATTGCCACGTTAAAGATTTATATGCAAAATTGGCCATCATTTGAGGCTTTGCTAGCAGGATGCAGATGCTATAGCTAGTTTCCAAGAGACTCCATTTAGCTGTAGTATATTTTCTATATAGGGCTCTCCACTGAGAAATAAGTTCTAATAAAGGAAATAGTAACAAAACATGGTACTGTTTGGAATGTAGTTTGATTCAGGAAATAGGGAGCAATTTATAATCACTGTCCCAGTAATGCCACTTGCTTCTCTTTGAAGACAACTCTGGTTGGACTTCAGTTTGAATTCTGCCATCATACTTAGAAGCTTGCAGGATTAGATACACCATTTTCTCAAAAATTTGTTTCTAAATTTTATATTCATCAAATGCAGATAAATGTGATCTGGAAATTAGTTTACCTTCTTAGAATCAGCCTTCCTTGTCCATCTTCTGCAAGAATGCTCTCTTACACTAATACCATAATGACGTGCCTGGCTTGAAAGTTCTCTCAGGGCCTTAGCTACAAGATTCTGGTAGGCTAAAGGAGTTTTCAAAGAAATGTATTTTTTAGTTACGGTTTCTGAAAGAGAGGAGTACAATGTACCTCATGGAGATGAACAGCATATTTTCTATGTTTATTTTAGGTCACCAGAATTGTAGTAATGAAAAACCCATCCAAAAGCTGTGTCACAGCCACATCATCATTGTTTTAAGTCAAAATCATACTTTTCTCTGAGTAAAATTGAAATAAGAATGTTTCTTTTTCTTCTTAAGTCTTATCCATCTGAATTGGTCGTTTATCTGTGACAGACATCGTTTCATGCTATGACTGTGTTTAGTGGCCACATTTGTAGTCACAAAGATTCTTTTTTGTGACAAATTTCAGTTGTAAGTGTTCTGTCTGGATGTTAACTTTGGATACTCTGAATTCCAGAATCTGGAGACATCTTCTTTTTATGCTGATGCTCTTTTAACTCTCGGCGCAATGACATTGTATTCGATAGTCAGCCATGTGGGAAATAGTTCTCTTTCCACAGGAAGGCAAGAATATGTGTCATTTGACTTTTTAAATTTGAACTTTTTAATTGTATGTATGTTAGAACTTTAATGAAGCAGTTTGTTTTTTCTTTCCTTTGTTTCTCTCACACAAAGTGCAAAATACCCTCTTTTTTTTTTTCCTGGCAATACCATTCATTCCCAATAGGAAGCATTTTTATTAATACCAGCTTGGCATTTCTTTTTTCCCACTTCTTAAGTCTAAGAGCCAAGCTGGGCCTCCCTGATCCTTCTCTCACAATAGGTTTTTTCATCAGGCAAGAAAGAAGAAGAAACAAAAAAATCACATTCCATTTAAAACATAGTATTTCACGCCAGCCACAGGTGAATTCTGCTGTTTTTAACAGTCACTATGTACTCAGCAAAGCCTAGCATGCATGAGAAATATATAAAGCAGATTTAAACATACTGATATTATTTATTGTAAAAAAGAAATAATTTGGAAAAATGGGGTATATTGGCTTAAATGATTAAAATAAAGTTAAGAAGCATTCAAGCTAATAAATTGAATATTGAATTTCCCAAAATTCATTGTGGTAGAAAAAATCTCTGTAAGATTGCAGTAAGGGGAATCCAAGGATATCTGTAGGCAGGAGATTAGAAGAATGATGCTAAAGTGATATTGGAGCAAAAGACGAGTTTGCTTCTGGATTTCAAGAAAGCTTGTGTATCTCCGAAATCTTGAATTCAAAGCCCAAGAGCAGATTATTGTTATTATATATTGTTATAAGAAATGCTAAAGCTTCTTGTATTATTAGCCCAGCTCTTATAAATTGATGAAAAAGGGGAATTACTCATGCCTTTGGGATGCTTTAATTTTGTGAGGTCTGAATTACAGTTGTTGAATGTGCCTCTATTTATTTTTATTTACCAAAGAGTTAAAAGACAAAAAGCTACAATAGAGTCATGAGAAATATGTACCTGTGGGGACAGATATAGAGCAGGTGAAGACTTAGTTACTTTGCTGAACAGTGACTGGAGGCAGATATGCTCTGCAAGTATTTTAGAGCTAAATACACAGCTAGATGTACTCCCATAAAACATGCTGCCAAATGATTGAAGGTGTGGTGCAAATTCGAAAAAGAAAATTGATGCTGAGAATCAGAAGATAGCTGTCACTAGACATTTTATATTATGAAATAAATTTGTGGGAATATATTGAGTTTTGTATTTCTGAGCACATTTTTAAGGGAAACAAAGCTGCCTAAGTTAGTACGTAGGTAGTGCTATGTTGATTTTCCTTTTTTTTTTCCAGTGAGTGATTTTGGTTTGAGATTCTTCTGTTTATTACTGTGCAGCTATGATACTTAATGGACTGATATGATAATGATTAATGTCTTGCCTTTTTCTTGACATTAATAGGATTTTTCATGCATCCTCAGCATAAAGAATATAACAATTATAAATTCTGTCAGATTTGATTCAAATAGAAAAGAGGGCATGTATATTTCATGACACTGCAGGCTTTGATCCATTATGTGCCCCACTGGGAAGAATTATAAAGATTCATTAATAGTCCTTTTTTCCCCACAGATTTCTCTATGAGTTGTCTCAAATCCCCAACTTTGCAGAACGAGCTCAGTGTATTATCTTCCAGTCGGTTTTCTCTGAGGGGATAACATCAGTGCACCGGAAAGTCGATATCGTGACTCGTGTTTCCAAGGTAAGTCCTAATGAAAGCTAAATTAAAACTTAAATATATTTTAGAGGATTTATGCATCTTTTTTACCATAAATGAGGAACCTTAATCCTGCTTACTGGCTTTTTAGGAAATAAAGCTGTGGTAAATTTTTAGCTGCTGAAAAGAACAAAAGGAAGAGGGAAGCAGGAAAGTGAATTGAGTGTGATGCCGCATGGAGTACATAGAAATTTATTTGTATTTAAATGTAAGATTTTTATTACTTTGCCTATTAAGTAGTGTAATAGATAATCTTCATAAACTAAAAATTAAACATAAGACAAGCTAACTACAGGGCTTTGCAAACTGCCTTTTTTTGCATATCGCTGTTGATGTCAATAGATGCTTGTCATGTTCATTAGCTTATTACTTTCCCATGGCACCTGTTAATTTCTGTAACCCTGATACAGCAGAATTTTTAGTAGGGGACAAAGCTCTACGTAATATTTCCATACTATGAAAGACTAAGGACGAGATTTTTAAATTTTAACAAATAAATTTTAAAAAGTAGAACAAGGTGAAGATTAGGAGAGAAATTAAATAGTGGCCTAAAGGTCTAACATCCTAACTAGAAAAGTAGTTAATTTTATCTTTGTTCTAGTTTTTGATCAGCTTTGCTTTCACGGAGTACCCATCCTCTACCCCTTTGGATTTCTTTGCAATAGAAGTAGTTGCTTTTTTTTTCCTTCCCAAAGGAGGCATAAATAAAGAATCAGTGTTGTATGAGATAGGGAAAGCTGTGTTGCCTTCAGTTCACTTATGAGGAGTTCACACTGAAACCAATTTATCCAGTGTATAAGGCTACATAGTTAAGAATTATGCCTGTGGCCTCAGATTGTCAACTGACTGATGTCTATATGTAACTGAGAATAATTTACTAGTTCTACACTATGTTTCCAGAACTGTTTTCTGTTCTGAGGCATGTAATTAGGTAGTCCTTAGCCCTCTTATATCTGGGTTAAGTATGGATCCAGGCATGTGAATTTGCAGACCCATGAGAAGTAGACTGAGTGACAGGCTGAGTCTAACCTAGTGGCAGCAAAAATAGCACATTTCCATTTGACTGCGCGTTGTGCAAACTTGTGATAAACCACCTTCGTGTCTGTAAGACTTCTGAAGTCTTCTGAGAATGTTTAGAAATCTTCTAGTAATCTTTTTGTTATTGACATAGTATTTGATACCATATAATTTGCTTCATATGGATTACATTAAACATAGTATCTTAGGGAGATACAGTCTTAAAAAAGTTTCTCTTGAAGTTTTGATTATTGTACCAGCTTCAGCTTCCCTTGCCTACCAAGGTTAAAACAGACGAGAAAAAAACTTTAGCAAAAATAAAAGGAATAAAATATTTTGTATTACCAATTAGAATTTTTGTGTCAACCGAAGTTACAGACCGGTATCCATTTTCCAGGCTTTGCTGAGCATGAAAAGTGTAAAGGAAATTTTGGGTTTGATTCTGGCTTTTGGAAATTATATGAATGGAGGGAATAGGACCCGAGGTCAAGCTGACGGGTTTGGTTTGGAAATACTCCCCAAACTAAAGGATGTCAAAAGCAGAGTAAGTACTAACGTTTGGTTAAAAGATAACTTTTCTTAATGGATTTTTTAAATTGTTCCTTCATCTGTCAGAAGTTAATCTTTTATTTCTTACTATTCTTCCTTGAGAAAGCAAGGTACTTTGTACAGTTTTCATTCTTTTTTCTCTTAGCTTTTCACCTCCTTCTCCTGCATGTATATGTTCCTTAATATCTAATTTCTCCTGTTCAGTTCTACTAGGATAATTGCCTTATGTGAGAATTTTATTATGCTTTTATTAGCAGGGACTTAATAACAGTATGGTAGAGAGAAGTGAGAGAGCACAGACTGCTCAAGTCTTCTCCAGTAAATGCCCCTGTTCTTTTTTCATGCTCTTCTATGAAGGTCACTCTGTGTGAATAAAAACTCTTTAAAAATCAGGTTTAAAAACAAAATATCAGTTATTGTTCATTGTAGTGTATACACTAGCAAATCATGTGTAAAGGATCAAAGAGATGTCACACCCAACAAGATACTTTCAGTCTTTTTTTTTTAATTGTCAGTTAAATGGATGTAGGACTCAAATGAAGTTTGAGTGGCATGCACGAGAAAATGCTCATAGATGGCAGTGAATTATTTTGTCAAAAATTGAGAAGCCCTAGCTGGTTTTCGATTAGTCATGCTAGGATAAAAGTCAGGCTCAAAGATTAGACACCTTCTGAGGTGAGATTACTTTGTTTCTTATTTCAGTAGGGCATGAGGTGGTGTTAGGGAATGTAGGCAATGGAAACAGTGCTCAAAGTCGTTCTTTGCCAAAACGTACCTAGGCACCACATGGATATAGGAAGCAGCAAAGAATGGGAGATATTTTTCTGCTGATGTTGGTGTAGACTTGGAGTGCAAAGAAAAAATATCTTTCATGCTCTTCTACTTTTCTTATGTGAAGTGCTTTCTTAACTACAAGAGATGTAGATTTTAAGCTTTTGTTCCCCATTATGCTTCATGTACGCAGGATTGCATTTGTGAGACAGGCACTGTAAGCAAAAC
The DNA here is from genome assembly GCA_024734555.1 of Trochalopteron elliotii. Classification (NCBI taxonomy): domain Eukaryota; kingdom Metazoa; phylum Chordata; class Aves; order Passeriformes; family Leiothrichidae; genus Trochalopteron; species Trochalopteron elliotii. Next base: position 1,043,703 of record JANPWX010000360.1, read on the forward strand.
AGTGTATCTATGGAGCATTTTGTTTTACTTGTGTATATCATCATTAACGAAGTGTAGAAACACATTTAATGACTTGTTCTGTGAGCAACTGTTTTAATGAAAGCTTTTTTCCAAAATATTTGAGTCTTTTGTCTCCTAAGGACATTGAGGTGCTGGAGCATGTCCAAAGATCAACAAAACTGATAGAGAGTCTAGAGCACAAGTCTTAAAAGAAGCAGTTTAGGAACAGTTTAGTGGAGTAGTTTAGTGTGGAGAAAAGGATGCTCAGATGAAACCTTATAATTCTCTACAACTCCCTGAAAGGAAGCTGTAACCAGGTGGGGGTTGGTGTCTTCTCCCAAGTAACAAACAATAGGATGAGAGGAAGCAGCCTCAAGTTCTTTCAAGGGAAGTTTAGCTTGGATATTAGGAAAAATTTCTTCACTGAAAGGGTTGTAAAGCCTTGGAACAGGCTGCCCAGAGAGGTGTTGGAATCAATGACCCTGGATGTGGCGCTTGGGAATATAGTTTAGTGATGGACTTGGCAGTGCTGGATTTTCAGTTGGATTCGATCTTAAAGGTATTTTCCAACTGAAATGATTCTGTGATTCTGGTTCTTACTTCCATTTTCACTGTGATGGTTCAGCTGTTTCATATAAGCCCTTTTTTCCCAGTCCTACTGCATGGACAAGACACAGTACAAACAGCAGCTTAACTAGAACCAGGCCAAGTTTCCCATTACTCAGGCGTTTGTTGGCTGGCTAGCCGTCTTGAAGAAAAATGTAAAACTCAGCTATGCCTGACTTTTCTCAGCAGAGCTACTAGGTTTTGTGTCACTCTTTTATCTATCTATGAACTTCATAGAATATAATAATCTCTGGGACTTTCCAAAGTGGCTGAATTTAGCAAGCATGTTCCAAAATTATGCATTATGAAAAGGAGTAACTGATATAAAATATAACTGTGTAAGACTTGTTCCTTAGCAAGACAAGCTAAAAAATAATGTTATTTACAGTTTCCTGGTAGCCAGAATAAATATGTTATTAGTTTAGATTAGTCTTCAAAATGCATAAAACCTCAAAAGGTCCAGTTGCTACAGGCAGACATGAAACCTCGGAGATAATTGATAGTCTGTAATTGCAAAGGAGAAGAATGCAGGGTCTTGTACATTTGAGCATGAAGGTATTCTTCCTTTGTCCCATTATTCCCTTCTTGTGAATTGCCAGCAAATACATCTTAACTGAGCTGAATTCCATGAGCTAAGGTAAAGAGCCAATGCTAAATACCTCTTATTTCACATAAAAGTCATTTATTTTCATATGAGCTTAGAAAGTTACTTTTTATAGAGATTTTTTGATCCTCCAGTAATGGCCTCTAAAACTCTTAAACATGCAGGGTGGCTTTTTCTGCATGACAGCAGTGACTTACTTAGTTAAGAATTTTGCTGGTGTATGATACTAATAAAATATAATGCACTGCAGACCCTCATATAGACAAGGCAGCTCTGTACAGGAAGTCAGACATCGTTCACATACAAATGTTTGTTCTGATACCTGTCAATATAAAATATGAAAACACATCCAAAAAACTTCAAAGGCATTCCACATATAATTCCCTATATCATGGTTCCTTTATATTCCTGAATGCAATGTATAACTTTTCCTTAGTTCATCTGGCCCATGCTGACCCAATAACATGTAACAAAATAAAATACTGTTTACAGTTGTGTGCAGGAACATGGAAATGGTGATTCCATAAAGTGAGAATTAAAATTCATATTTGTATGGTAACAGGGCATGAAATACACTTCTTAGTTGAATACTATCTGATTTCATATTTAGAATAAAATATATAAATTATCTCTGCCTTTTTTGGATCTTTCTTATAGATGATTGAGACTATAGGAATCAAGAAATTCTGTTCACATTAATGTATCTGAGGTGACTGTAATATATAGTTGATATTATGCTTAAGAGTAATATTATTGAATAATATTGTTATTTGAGTTAATATTACTATGTTTTAATGCCTTCTATTATTACATAAAATGTGGGGCAGCTTCTCCCATGTATTCTTCTCTGCATGTATTTTTGCCTGGTATTTAAAACCAAAATAAACGCTGGATCTAGTAGTGGTATGATGAAGTCGATATTGTAAAAGATCAGGTTTTTTTGGTCAGTAGTGCTAAGGCTAAAAAATATTGTGAATCCTATTTCTCACAGCAATATAAAATAATAATTCATTTAATTTTAAATAGAACACATTTTAACACATTGGATCAGTGTTAATCACACATCTTTAATTTCTCCTAGGATAATGGTATTAATCTTGTGGATTATGTCGTCATATATTACCTACGCCATTGTGATAAGGTAAAGGATTTGCTCTATCAGTCTCTTCAAAGCTGGGTTTCTTAAAGAAATGGCAAAAGGGTTTGTAACAACTTTATAGATATCTGAACATAGTACCTCTGATGGGAAAATAAAATCCATTTCTTTTGCTTTCTTAAAATAGTTGTGTACCTCAATAGGTGTGAAATTTGCTATAAGTTTCAAGATAAGACTTTGGAAAATTTTACATTGGCTGTTGAGAGAACCACAGGCAATTAGCTGTGACTGTTGCAGACCGGACGGGTGGTCATTCCAGCCCTGTCTTATTATATCTGCGTGGCTGTAACATTGTAAAATTTCTTCTGATGTCATGATATTGGAAGGCAGAAGCATGATTTTTCTCTTAGGACAAAAAAATGCGAGGACAGGTTGGTATTTTAAGATAGGTGAGTCAGCTGATACGAGTGAAGTTAGGTGTTGAAATGCTGCTGTGAGTTACATTCTGTTGTATGTGATACTCCTCTGCATATGAATTTATATATATTATATACATTCATTTATTAAATATATATATATTTGGTATTGGCAATAGCCAAACTTATTGAGTGGAAAATTTGAACTATTGTATTTTAAATGAAAATGTTGCTATTAATTGATTTTAACAATGATTTTTAATTATTTTAATTGATTTTTTTTCTTCTTTTTTTTAATTCTTACATAAGGTTGTTGAATTGATGAGTTAGTAGTCATGAGATATGTAGATCTGTATCAGTATTCTTTCTTTAAGGTTTTTGGGTTTGTTTGTTTCTCTTTCTTTTTTCTTGTGTTATCTGTTGTTGGTGCTTTTGTTGGCTTGAGGTTTTTTTGGGAGATTGGGATTTTTTGCTTTCTAATTAATTTATTAAAATATTTAATTAATTTATTTAAATATTTCTGCAAACTTCCTATTATACTGTAATTTTACATCAGGGAATTTTGTGAAACAGTGTATCTTCCTTGGGAGGAAATAAACACAGTGTAATTATCATCCATTGCACTTTCTCCACCAAAATGCTCATATCTTTATAATAATAAAATTATTCTTTCTCCATTCACAAAAAAGTTAGTTCTCCAACCTATGAGTTTTCCTGTATTACAGACTGAAATTTATACAGGTATATGCATATTTCAAACTCAGTAGTAGATGCTTATACACAGCAATGTCATATTAATACTATTTATACATACTTTATTTCTTAAAATTCCACTGGAGATACTGCATTGGACCTTGTAAAAGTTTTTTGTTGGTTAGTTTTTGGGTTTTTTTGTTTTGTTTCGTTTTGTTTGTGGGGAGTTTCTGCTGGTTTTGTTTGTTTATTTGTTTTCTTTCTGATTCTTTTTTCTTACTGTGCCAAAAATAAGGTATATATTTAAGGGTTCCCTACAGGCTTTAACCCCTGTTATTTATTTAGCCACATAAGCATTCAACTGTGTATTTTTATCTGTGTAAACTGCTTCAGGAAATATTTTAATAGGGTTTTCAATTTATGCTTATAAAGTGTGTGTGTTTTTAATGAATTGTGAGAGAGTGAAACCACAAACTTTTGGCATAAGATCCCTTCTTGCATTAAAATGGGCATTCCTTATCTTTTTTTAAGAAACTTCTAATCCTTTATCTAAACCTTTATTAACATAAAATTAACTGAAATGTTGTGTGTTTAATGTTGTTACAAAGTTTAAATTGAGCACAGTTTGCTTTACAACATCTAAAAGGAAGTTTCAATACTCAGAATGGTCAGTATTTAATCTTAAATGAGATGTTGTTTTAGCAACAATGATTTAAAATATGTTATTTTTGTAATTTTAAAACTGTTTCATAGATGAGAATCTTTTTCAAAAAGCTATTTATTTCACTGGAAATACATTCAATTTTCATAATGGCCTTTTTGTTTGTTTGTTTGTTTGTTTAGGAAGCAGGAACAGACAAGAGTATTTTTCCTTTACCAGAACCACAGGATTTTTTCCAGGCCTCCCAAGTTAAGTTTGAAGACCTAATAAAAGACTTAAGGAAACTGAAGAGAGATCTAGAAGGTAACTGGGAACTTTCACATTTATTCTGCTAACAACAAAGTGCCATTTAAAATGTGATCTTTATGAGGTTTTCTTATTGCTAATTAGGTTTATAGTGATGATTCATTTAGAATTTTTACACTGTGGCACAAATTACTCACATAAATTAGAAAGAAAAAAAATTAACTCATGACTTAATAAAAATGAAAGTAGAGATCCTGAAAAGTAATTTTCCCTTTTACAATCGAAAGGCCCCTAAAGAAATCTTTCTGAATATTTCTTTAGTTGTGTGTGAATTTTTCTCTGGCTTCTCCAGAACTATGTGTTTAACTGTAGATATCTGTTAGCTCCATAACATAAATACTTTCTTCAGTACTTGTATAACAACAATTTAAAAGCTACAAGAAAGAGTTGGATACTATTAATGTAGAAATAAAACACAGCTTGCCAAGGCAGAGCGAAGGGAAATTGAAAGCTCCAGTTCAAAATATTTTCACCCTGGGACATAAAATAAACATTTAAAAATGTTTATTATAAAGAGGGGCTCAGAAACCCAACTAATCTATCAATCAAGGTACTGAGTGAAAATAAAGTAGGAAGGGTTTTTCTCTTAAGTATTCCAAGCAGTTTCTTTTTTATTTTGTGCTGCATGCAATTTTCTAAAATAAATTCAGCAAATGATGACTGAATATTTTAAGCCTTTTTGTTGTTATAGAAAAGTTTGTAATTTACTAAGGGAGTTCTGTGTGGAAGATGGGGTTTAGGAAGAGAATCTGCATAAAAACATGTAAAAACTTTTTAATTTAGATTTACATGTTTGCACCAGAATGGAAGTCTTTTTATAGTAAGAGTTGAACAAGATAATTGTTTTCAAATTTTTTCAATGTAAGGCGCTGAAAACCATTACAAAATAGTTTATCCTTACAGCTCGGAATTGCTGGATTAGGTCACTGCCATCCTTAGGATAATTTCAAAGGTTAATAGTGGTAGGAAAGTATCAGTTGTTGTTTGTTCGACCCGGGCATAAGTGAGTGCTCTATCTCCTCTCATCGCTTGGCCCTGTAAGCCCCTTGGCCTGCCCTCTTTCAGGCTAGTTTTTGCAGAAACATGATCTGTGTTTGATCTTGTACTTTTTCAGCATGTAGTCCTGCTGTCATACATCTTAGTCGTGCAGGATCTGCATTGAGGCTGGGACATTCACATCATGCTTATTCTACATTGTAAAGGCACGAACAGCAAGTAGGGAAAGCTAAAATCTTCTAAAATAAAAACTTCAGCTTTCTTGTAATCACTGATTTCTGTTTGCTAAACCAAATTTTTGTAGGTATTTATAGCAGATCTAGAAAAATTGTTATCTTGAGGTTGTTTTCGTAATTCTTTGTAAAGGTGTATGTTAAAGCCAGCCAAAGCAATTAACATGCAATGTTAATGACAGCAAAGATGTGAAACAAAAAAGGTTGTGGAAATGTTTTCAGATGTTGGTATTTTATCACTTAGAAATATGCAACAGATTCTAACAAGCATTCCTGTGATTATTTCTCTTACATTAAACAAAGAAACAATCACTTCTATAAGAACTTAACTTTTTTCAAAGATTCCCTTTCAAATTTTTTTCTTCAGTTAATGCTCTAGTTAATTTTTAAATCAGAGTTTTAATTGAAGAGCTTATAATTTTAACACGTACAACAAAGATTTGATGAGTCTCTGTAGTTTATTGTAGCCATTAAAAAGTTGTGGCTGCTGGCAGAATACCAGTGAAAGTCTAAAGCTGAAACAGATGTGAGTAGCAGAAACCAAGTCCAGAGAAGCGTCGGGCCCAGCTATCCAGACAGGCGCGGCCCTTCAGATGTAAATAATTTGAACAATATTAACTGGGGCTGCCTGTGTTATAGGGTACGTTGGATTTGTTTCACAGTTTGTTGGCTAAGGAAGTCTCAAGCAGATTACCTTGGAAGTGGGATGAGACAAAGGTAATGGAATGGAAGAGAGGTTTTCATTGTGTCATTTGGGAATGAACTAATGTTCCTGTTAGTGACTTCCCTTTTTTCTAAGATTTTTAAGGAATGATTAAAAAAAAAGAAACATATCACTTCTTGCAACTGAAATGGCAATTTTGATAATTACTTTTCATATGAGTTGTCATTTAGTATTTAAAAACATATTTGACTAGTTTATCAAGGCATTCATTTATGTTTCTAACATGGATATTAACATAGGAAAAATGGAGTTATTATGAGTGTCATGTCTTATAAACCTCATGGTATAAACTTCTGGTTTGAAATACCTAGACACTGTGGAACCAAAAGTTCAAATCTAGATGGAGTACAAACCCTGTCATCCTTTTCAGATAAACAGATTGAGTTCCATACAATTTCCTATTTTTAAATCTTTCAGATTAGACTTTAAAGATACAGGCTAACTTGCCTCTGAAGGGATTAGACTGAAGTTAGACTCAAGAATTCAAAAGCTTTTTGGACAACCTTAATTCAACAGGTTTTTAAAACATATCCCAGAACAAACTTTTAATCATGAGTGTTTTAGGTTAAAAAGAATAAGAAACAAAAATATGCATTTAATATAGGCTTTTAAAGGGAAAAAAGTGAATATTAGATGGTAAGATGAAAATTTTAGGGTTAAATCTGGTTCTATTCTAACATCCAACTAGAAAGAAATTTCGGTAAACTCAGGTTTTCACTCCATGTCTTTCGGTGCACTTCCAAGTTTTTCAAATATTGCACAGTATCATAAGCAGATACATTTATTCATTTAACATGTGCTGGTTAATCTGTAGAGTTATGCAAAGAAAAAGCTTTGCTTTACTCAAGATTGTAAGACATATTATTCCTTGTCTAGGACAATGAATGATTCCCACATTTTTCTTTCCCTGTGACCGAACACGATTTACCTTCTAATTTGGACAACACCACTTGGTATTCTTGAAATTGGTATTCTTCTGGAATAAGCACAGAATGTTTTAAATATGTAGTCATAAAAAGATTTTCAGAAAGAAAGCCATTTTACTGAAGTTTGATAGACTAGTATAAGTTTTACCATGAATCCTTTTATTAATCCTTGTCCAAAGTTGAACAATTTTAAATAAATTAGTTGCCCTGTAGGTTGTTTCCATCTGTCATACTCATTCCTCTTCTTTGCAATACAGTTCATAAAATTTTAAATTTTTGTGCTGCTCTGTTCCTCAAAGGAAAGCAATATTAGATGCCTCGTGTAATATAATGTGATGTTCATTATAACCTTTTTTGTATTCTTGGCCTTAACAAATGAAAGAGCAAAGATATTTATTGAATATTAAAAATGGAAATCAAGGTAGGTTGCACCTACACTGCTCTCATTCAGTGCTTCTTCAGGTAGCTATGTATCACATTCTATTGCAAAGCAGGGAAGAGAATTTAGGAATAAGAAATGGATGGAAATTGGAAAGAGTCACTCATTCTCGATGCTTTCAGCAATTATTACTTTAAATAGAGTCAAGGTGGAAACTGCAAAAAGAAAAAATAATGAGTTCATGCAGACTAAAACTCTGATTTTCCAAATTTAAAGCACTGAAAAACATCTGAATTTATCAAGGATTGGAAGGGAATATATTTATCAATAGGAAAACATACAAAGGCAGAAAAGTTTAATTGGTATTATTCCAAGAAGTTAATGTAGAATTCCTAAATGTCTTTTCCCATCAGAGTCCTCAAACTGAGCGAAAGAGTTTTGCGACAAAATGTCCCCTAATTAACTATAGCCTGTTTTTGTTCTAGAGATTAATTGATGACTTCAATTAATAGATGGAGGTAATTTCTGGTTTTGCTGGATTTGTCTGTATACATAGATTGAGAATTTAATTTGATGGATTATCATTTATTCAGGTGGAATTATATATTTAGTTCATACATAATACAGCCTTTGGTAAAGTCTGTTCTGTGGACTAGAGCTTTAGTATAATCATGATACAGTAATAATTAATAGTGCAAGGATTACAATGTTGAGGGGTTTTGTCATTTGATTTGCTTGATAGACAGTAAGTTTACTGGATCACATCAAGAAAATTTTAAGTATTATATCAATTTTGAGTATTAACTCTCTAAATAATTTGTAGGATCAGTAGCTATGTCTTGATAAAAGAATATTGCTTATTCATTACAGGAGGATAGTATTCCAAAAAGTATCAAACACACTCTTATAAAATGTTTTCAACCAATTGATGCCTTAGTCTAAGTTAAATGAAATGTTTTAAGTCAATTTAAAAGAGGAGTTTAAATGTCTGAGTAACACACATGTCAAAAAATCTTCCCAGCAGGAGCAGAGAAGTTGTATGATAATTTACAGCACGTACTTACTTTAATTTTCTTTATGTTAATTATATGTTCTTTGAAATTTTGGAAGTGCAAGCAAGTAGAAATTTCAATTGGGTGGTGGAACATGAGGAGCCAAATAGATGCATGTGTTATTTCTCTAGGTAATAGCATAAAAGAGGCATCTTGTTTTGTATGTGGTTTCGTTGTTTTTACACAGTCCAGGATTTACATTATCTATTTTGAGGCAATGCAAAATGATGAAAGGAAATGAGGAAAGGATGGCTTTGTACAGGAAAAGGGTTTTTTTGCAAGAGTTGGCACTCTTCATTCTCAGAGTTTTCTGACCACTTTTTGAATAGAACCTTGCCTCACAAGGTTGAGATATATTTCAGTTTGTTTTGATTTAGAAAGATCTAACACAAGCATTTAAAATGCATTTTCTATATGTGCATTGGATTTTATTTTACAATAAAACTAACTTTTTCCAGTGTTACATTGGTAACGTTCTTATGTGAATACATTTAGTATAAATTTTTCTAAAGTGGATAATTTCTTAAAATTTCATTGATTTTTTAGGTTTTGATAAAAAGGACAGTATGGAATAGTTTAAATGGTTTAAACATTCAAATGTATAATAGAGAAGAAAAGCAATTTTGTTTTTGAAGAGTTTACTTCCTGAAAGCAGATGTCTGCATGTGTGCATAAAGGCACAGGGAGAAAGCTTTCAGTTGGTTAAACAATAGCATGCTGGGTTTTTTTTGTATTTTTTTTGTCCTTTGGCTAAAGAATTCTCGGAAATTTCTTGTTAAAAATCATTCTGCAAATGTTAGGATTCTAAAATTAATCTGGGAAATACGACATTTATGATTTCCTGTGCACTTTTTTGTGTGCCCTTTTAAATAAATAAATAAATAAATACATGTGTGTATGTTAAGCATTAGTTAGGTAACTATGGAGGATACATCTGGGAGCAGGTAGCGTACATCTGGGAACAGGAGGAATACTGTCCCTATCAATGCCTATGATAGATAATGAATTATGTAGTTTGGAATGTGTTAAATAGTAGTTTTGGGAGGAATCATAACTTCATATTTATGGGCCTCATCAGCTTTTCCTCTTTGTGGAAGTATGCAGTAAAAGACAGGACAGATTTCTGCTAGAATTGAGACAGTGATGTATCAAAGATTAAAAGTGCATTAGTTCAGACAATGGGGTACAAATTAGTAACAGTGGGGCTAATTAGCACTTTGAGAAGTGTTCCTGCTAATATTGCAAATAGTTTATGAATTCACATGATTTTAAATCTAAGCTGAATGCTCCAGCTGAACCAAACTTCTACCAGCTTGGTAGAAGAATTAATTAGTCCAACTTTATGATCTGTCTTGCACATAAAATCAGAGATCCAGCAATAGAGAGGGAAATAGCAGATCACTTCTCTGGCTTCTACAGTTTGAGCTCATAAACTGTTTCAGCCATTGCCCAATTCTCTTCTATCTGATCCCTCATTCAGTACGATAAGTGATAAAATGTTTGAGTATTTGAAAGCTCCTTTTTTTTCTTAGCACAGTAAAAATCTTAGTTCATCTGATGAAAATATTATTCTTGCTTCTTGAAAAACATTGTCTCCCTCTCAATTACCCAGACAAGACTCTTCAAAGTTTAAAAATATTCTTTTTTTTTCTACTGTTTAGAGCAAAGGGAAATGTTCCAGTTTCTCAGCAGATTCTGCTAGCACAGAGTTCTACACTCTCGACAGATCTTACTGATGTGTGGAGTTCTGTATGTTTGGATCTTGACACTTAACAAAAAATTTCTACTAATCATGTGCACTGGAATCACTTAAAGGAATCTTTCAAAGACTTGACTGGAAAATTACGAGGCTTTAGTCATTATAATCATTTATATGTACTGTTCAGTCCCTTGCAGTGTGCTTTTCTGCTGAAGGGTGCCCTGAATGTAAACTACCGTTTCAGAAGACGTACGTTAAACAGAGGCTCAGATATGTTGCTATGGTGTGAAAAATATTTAGTTTTTCTAGCAGTCTTTCTTTATTTTGCTAAATGTATTCTTGAGAAACAATTTTAACAGCAAGGTTTTTAAATGATTTGTATAAAATCTTGATGCACTTTCACCAAGCAAGGAGCTAAAAAAGTTTGGTTTAGGTTAGTTGAAATAATATAGGCCTGAAAGTTCCTCTGTATGCCATCACTAACTGTAAAAGTTAGTCATGATGTCAAGATGTCTGACTCCTTCAGAACGGGTGGACTTTACAGAGTGTTTTCTATGCCACTAATTAAATTATTTCACTTTCCACATCTTAGGACGTATCACTGAAATGTTTTTTCTGTCTCATTTATACATGACAGCTAGAGCACCTAAACAGATACTTGTTTTTGTGTGTCATGAGGAAATGTGTTTCAGATGAAGACTGGACTTTTTGCTTCCTATCTTCTATCCTCTGAAATTAATTTTTTAAGAAAAAGGAATTATTAATGTGTGAAGAAAATAACTGTATATAGAAGCACTTTTCTTCTTTTAAATTAGCCGAAAATATCTTCACAGAACAGTAGTTGTACAAGCAATTAGTAGGTTAGAATGTGTATTTAGTTTTATGTGTGCTAACACTTTGCATTAAATTTTTGACCTTTATTTAAGGCAATAAAAACTAAGCTTGAGAACGGAATGCTACCACAGTCTGGTGCCCTTTTACGTTTTTCTCAGATAGTTTTGTCTTAGAAAACTTCCCACCCCACTTCATGGCATTTCCATCTCTGCTTTCTTCAAAGGCTTCTGTATCAGTCAGTCCTGCTCTGGCTTTGATGACAGTGCTTCAACATTTGTATGTTCTATTATTGACGTGTACTGATTATCAATATGTGTCCAAAAGGGCAAATAAAATACTGTCTCTGAAACTTTTCTGAGTCAGTAGCAGCATGGCCTCTTGCAGTTGAAAGTTGTTAAAATTCTTACCATGCTCCCACAGAATAATGTACAGAAGGGAAGATGAATCTCTTCTCTTCTGTACATTATTTAAAATTCTATTAGAAAAGAAAATTTATGTGCAAGTTTATACAGAAGTGCAGAAGCTCTAGATAGTACAAAATGCATTCAATTAATAGCATGTGAACAGCTTCAGTAAGTAGGTACCTAAATGCATGTAATAACAGGAGACTATAACCAATCCTGCAGCAGTGTCTGGTGGGTAAACATGCATCTCCACCAGTAACTATTTGTTTCGCTTGAAAAGTTGTTTCCAAGCAAGAAAATTAATAAAGCAAAAACCAAAGGAACTACATCGTGATAAAATTTTATAGCACTTGCTGAATAATATAAATTTATGTATTTTATTGGATGTTTATTGGGTTTTTATTTGGGTGGATAGATTAAAATAGTGTAGCAGGTTTCTGCACTGTAAAAAATCACTGATTCTCTCATACAGAAATTTAGGGTTATTTAGCACTACATTGAATTCATTTGCAATATGATTTGAAATGCATTTCAAAACAGAAAAGGTAAGAGTTCTAAAAAAGAATTATCAAATAGTAATCCTTCTGTCAAAGATATGCTTGCATTCTAGCAAAAGAGCAAGCGTGGCAGTATAACCTGCCATACTCTGAACAGACAGGAGTGGGGGAGTTTCAGCAGCTTCCACAGAGGCATAACTCATAGGGGATAGTGTCAGTGACAGGTTTATAGGAATTCATTGTGTTGATACTTGGTTTTGCTGTCAGGCTGATTCCTGTAAATGCTACTGGTGGGTTCTGGTGAGTAAACAGTTAGTAATTTACTGTTATCAACTTTAAACTATTTCTGGTTTTGCGTTTACTTTAAAAATGGTGCTTAAAAAATTCCAAATCGTGTCTGATTGACACAGAAATGCTCTTTACGTGGAAGTTTGTTTATGGGCCATGATTCTTTTGACAGATTTACAAGTGTCTGTGGAGTTTTAAGACTATTGCCCAATAGGCATTAAGTGAGAGACATTCTATTTTGTAAATATTTTCACTTATATTGGGGATTTTTGAAGAACTTTTTGAGCCAAGTACTGCATTAAATCTCAAGACAGTGGCAAACTGATAATCAGCAGTTTCCAGCTTTGTTTTAATGTTTTGCTAATGCTTTCCATTTCTGTGGCCAAGATTTGTAGTGGGTGAAGAATGATGTACATCCAACAATTTGTAAGGACTTTCAAATACTTTTGCACACTTGTATTTTCTTTTTTTTTTTTTTTTGGGTTGCAATAGCTCATTTAGAAATAAACAATTTTCAAAATAGCATATTACATTCAATTTCACTAACATACAGCTCATACCTAGGAAAAGAACCAAAAGTTTGTTACATTAGTGGAGAATTAGCATCTGTTCAAACTCAGTAATGCTAAAACAGGGTTTTTTTATTTTCTTAAATTATTGTTTTGGAATGAGATGGTGAGAGGTGAAGTGTATGTGTGGTGTGATAGCTGTCAGCTTCCTGAGAATTCCCTTGGATTCCTCAGAATGTCAGAAAGATATTTTTTCAGAAAGCAGCTTTTCAGTATGTATTTAAAGGAAGGAATGCATAATAGGATCCTTTACCTCCAAATCATTCTAATAAAAATTTTGCTGAAGTAATTTTGTTTCAAAGAGGAAAAGTTTTGTACTGTAGTGAATATGAAAACGAAGTATAAAGAATAGATGCAAGATTCCCTCCTGTTACAGTATTTTTAGCAAGAAAAATCAAAGCAATTTATGGAACTAGACTTTCCAGTTTTAGGGGTTTTTTTTAATATAGTGTTTGGCATGGCATTTTTAACATTAAGTTTCAAGTAAATAAAAAACCAGCTAAACAAAAAACCTTGTATAACAGGAAATTTACTGAATGCTAGTTACCAGAAACATTTTTATTAGGTTGTGTAGAACTGACGTAGGTCATACAGTTGTGTGGTAGACTTCCACCATTACAAAAGCAGCTTGACAAAGTCCACCTGACTTTAATATATATCATTACAACTGCCATTTTAATCAAAAACTTCACATTAATTGTGTCATTAAATGCTCTTTCTTCTTCAAAATATCTTTATGCATATCTGATTTGTGATTCCTTTGAACACACTTCCATCATTCCTTGCCATATCTATCCCCAAGCAAATTTGGTCATGTTCTAAGATTCTTCAGCCTAAAAGATCTCTTTTTCAAGCTTTACAATAGTGAATTTGCCAGTGTTTACTTGACTACTTCTGTCTCTTTCAATTTCATTGTTTCAAGATCACTTTAAGCACCTGAAACTGGTATCTCATCTCATTTCCCTTCATGTTAAACTTTCAGAGTTTTCATCAGCATCCTAATTCACTTACTCTATGTCATCTGTCCCATTTTTCTTCATTTCGGTGCCTTTCTCCTTACTGTTCCTCTCTCCTCGTTCGAAATATTGATCTCCTTGTTACAGGTGTTGGGATTCTTCTTAAGAATTCACTATCTAAATTCTTTTTTTTTTTCTATATGCTCAATTTGTTGGTACTTCTAATCCAGATTTTCCTGTAGTTTTTGTCATCTGATTAAGGTTAATGTTAGTAATCTCAATTTTTTAAAAAAATAACTTAAAGTGGTTTGTATGTGCTTTCTTTTTTACTTCAGAAACAGTTCATCCTAGTCTTGGTCACTTATGTACATGGCACCTACCTGAGTAACCTTTCTAAATCTTGTGTTATTAGAGCTTGTGGGAAGCATCCAGGAGGCTTTCAATGCTTCAGATGATGCATTAGCAATACCATATGTTTGGGAAAATGCCTTTCTAGACTAAATTAGAGTGTGTTTAGATACTACTGTACCTACAAGCTTATTAGTCTAATACATATTCATAGAAATTTAACTCTTTATAGATTTATATAAATTTATGTGACAGTATTATAAAAGAAATACTGGTTTACAGTTGTTGCAGCCTTACATGACTGTAAGAACCATAGGCATTTACTGTGTTTCAAATGTCTGAACATATTGTGTATACTATGTTACTTCTACAGTTTTATCATTTTCTAATTATCCAAAATAATTTCTAAATATTCCCTCGTGAGTTTCTGTAGATTTGTTTAAACGAAAGAAATAACACAAACCTTTGTGTTATGTCTGTTACTCATTTGAAAGGTTTGTCATATGCTGCCAGTTACAAGACTGGCACTTAAGACTGTAGTCCGGACCATTTTACACAAGCTGCATGAGTCATGGAGGGTTGCTAAATTAAAATGTACTCTTAGGTGGGAATGGGTATTTTTCGGTATTTTTCTATAAGAATTGTCCAAATGTGTTTCTGCTCTCAATTAATTGAAAAGCTGTGGTTCTTTTCAGTATGTCCTGATGGTCCAAAGGTATTATAGGCACAATACTACTTGCACAGTAAAATGTATCCATCTATTTTCAACCTTCTATTGACTCTTTACACTACATTGCAAATTTAAATAATGCGACATTTTAATTACACAGGCTTAACTTCTGACTCCGCAGTTTTACATAAATTTTTGTTCAATGGCGGTAGCAATATGGTGTGAATACAGTTCATGCAGCCAAACTGTAAGTCTTAGGTTTAACTCCAAAATAAGTTTCCTTCTAAATTTAACTTCTTGGGAATGAAAAGTTGTGGAAGAAAAATCTTGTAGTGGTTCACAAATTCAGTTGCTAAATGGAAAGTAAATTCATTTTGTTTTCTGCCTCCCATCATCTTTAATGTGGAACACTGGAATGCACCAAGTTTACTATAAGTTCTAGGCCTGTTAAAATTCATTGGCAAAAAAAAAAAGTTTTTCAGAAATTGGCAGGGTTCTTAAAATAGCAGACAGATTAAACAGTAAACATGTTACACTTAAATGTAAGTTAACTTTCTTACATCCTTCAACTGTTTCATATCATGGTCTGGGGATGGAATACTTAAGTAATGCTGAATTTCTGCATCTACTTTAGGAAAAATGGTTGAGTGTGGGATGCCTGGCACTGATTGATTAAAGTCAATCCAGATACAAGGCGTCCTCCACTCACCACGGAAACAGACCTTAAAGCTTTAAATATACCATCTAGAATTAGATGGTAGTGTGTGAGGCAGGCTGTGTTAGTAGCAAGCCCTAGCACACTGCAGGAGTTTTAGAACAAATTCCTTACTAAAGACAAATTCTACTCTTTAAGTACATATAGAATTTTTTTATTTAGTATACTAGTATATATATATATAGCTAGTAATACTAGCTAGAATAGTATTTGTATTTTTATTTTAATGTAATTGCTGGATTCCTTAGTGCTTATTTCTTACCTCTAAAGTAAGTTCAGGTGACAAATTTAGATGTAGGCTCCTATGGTGCTGAAATCTACTTCCGGTACGTTACTTCTGTCATAAATGTGTCTCTTCTTTTTGTAGCCTCTGAAAAGCAGATGAAGTTAGTTTGCAGAGAGTCTTCTGAAGAACATCTCCAGCCCTTCAAGGAGAAATTAGAGGAGTTCTTCCAGAAAGGTAACCACATCTGAAAAAAGGACCTTATTGCCAAATAGTGTAGTGGTTTATGAAGTTATGCATAATGTAAGTTGCATTAAGTATCTGTTTCCTCTGAAAATTCCTGTGGATTATGTTCCTAATGGGCCTAATATATGTTCATATATGTTATACAGATCTTAGACATCACTTGTCAAAGATAATCACTCCCTTGATCTCACCCATTTCCCATTGGTTATTTTGTGCTTTGTTCTTTATTATTATTTGTAGGCAAAATGAAAAATATATTCATCACATACCAAATTTATCAGAGGGAATATAAAGCTTCAAAGACTTAAAAAAGACAAGAGTGAGAGTGAAAGACACTCTTTTAGAGAAGGTCCACAAATATATGTCATCTTTTCTCCCTAGTGTGAGCTTATGAACTCACTTATTCATATTCTAAGATTTTTGTCTTGTGTGAGACAGAAATAAGCATTAAAAAAGTGATTTACCAGGTTAGAGTCTGGAGACAGTGGGTGAAAACCAAGGTACAATTTGGTCATCTTTACATTGAAGACAATGTAAATGCAGATTGCTGTTGAAAACAAGAGTCCTGCTCCTTCCTGTTTCCTATACTGTGTTCCCCATCACCTGCTTCTGCCAGCACCATTGCTTCTGGAGCTGTGGAAAATATATACAGGAGGAGACTTTCCCCCCTCTCCTTGTAGGAGTACAGGCTTTCTGGGTAAATAAAACAAATTCTGTATTTTTGAGAGAGATACTAGAATTGTTAAGAATTTAGTTGTATTTCTCATAGAAATGGTGAACAGGTTAACAATTTATTATTTGAGAAGTCAGTTGAACTATCTGAATCTGCTCATCCAGACAGAGTATTAGTGATCATTCAGATTATTGGAATAATTTGTTAATTATCCTAATCCTTTTTATAAAGATTGTCTTAATGTCTTTTTAATAACTTTGTTTCATGAGGCTGTCTTGTGTAAATACCTTGACAAATGAAAACCAGCTGTTTCAAAAGAAACACTTAAATTGTACTGGTAAATAAGCTAATATTTTCCTTTAGCCTTCTCCCAGGCCATGGAGTTCAATGGATATACTTATTTAATTTTTTTTTTTGACGTGCAAGTGTATTTGGACAGTATTTAAGTAGCAGATTCCTTGCCACAGAACTTCTGAAACAAAAAATGTAATGGAAATCTTGATGTCACTGCAAGACAGTTTCATCATCTTTCTAATGTTTTTAATTGGAAATTTTCACTTACAGTTTAACAATAACATCAAGATTGAATTAGTACTATATGTATATGTATGTATGTATGTATATATATATGTATGTATGTATTTCTACAGAGCCATTATGATCTCCAGCATGTTTCTTGATCCAGCTTGCTGAAGTATTGTAGGAATTCAATTTTGCCCAGGTCTTGCCAGGATCCTAACCTGGTGTCTTCCACATTCGTATCACACATTCTGTAATTTTTACTGCACCCTGGATCCCATGAGGGCTGGTGTGGTTCATGCCGTTGGCAGCTTGGCACCACACAGCTGTTTGCTTGCTGCCCCTCCATGGGGAGGCAAAGAGAGGGTGGAAGGGTGAATGAAAGAAAAGTAGTGAATTGGAATACAGACAATTTAAACAATTTTAGCAAAAGCTGTGTGAACAAGCAATACAAAATACAGAATTCAGTCAACTCCTTCCCATCAGTGAGCAGGTGTTCAGCCATTTCTTAGAATCATTAAGGCTGCAAGAGACTTCTTAAAAATCATAAAGTCCAGTCATTAACCTAACATTTCCAGTTCTGCCACTAAACTGTGTCCCTAAGCACAACATCTACACTCTTTTTGAACTCTTCCAGGGATGGTTATTCCACTACTCTCCTGGGTAGACTGTTTCAATCCTTGATTACCCTTTCAGTGGAGAAATTTTTCCTGACATCCAATCTGAACGTCCCCTGACACATTTGTCCTATCACTTGTTACCTGAGAGAAGAGACTGACCCCCATGTTGCTTTGCTCTCTGGGAGCTGTAGAGACTGGTAAGGCCTCTCCTGAGCCTCCCTGTCTCCAGGCTGAACACCCCCAGCTCCCTCAGTCACTGCTTGTCAGACTTGTGCTCCAGACTCTTCCCAGCTCCGCTGCCGTTCCCTGGACATGCTCCATCACGTCAATTGTGTGAGGAGCCTAAAACTGAACACAGGATTCAAGGTGTGGCCTCACCAGTGCCAAATACAGTGGATTTTATCACTTCCTGGCCACAATATTTCTAAGTTCCATTTAAAACTCACATTTCTCAATTTCACATTACCAGGAAAGCAGGATTTCATCACACATAACCACTGCTTGGGAAGACAAGCATCAAAACTCTGAACTTCTCCCCTGCTTCCTCATTCTTTTCCCACATTAATTTGAGTGTGATATCATGTGGTATGAGTTATCCCTTTGATTGATTCAGCTTGGCCCCTCCCAACTTCTTATTCATCCCCAGCCTACTTTCTGAGCATCAGCATTAGAAACAGAGAAGGTCTGAATGCTGTGCAGGACTGTTCAGCAACAGCTAAAACATGGATGTGTTATCAACACTGTTTTGGTCACAAATCCAATCTACAGCACCATAGGAGTTTCTTAACACCACAGTTCTACCTATGAAGAAAGTTAGCTCCACCCCAGCTAAAACCAGCAGAAGGAATCATATCAAAACAGTCTTTAAAAATAAAGACAACCCAGTACCTGGTTTCTGCTGCAGTGCTGAGCTACCCTTTCTATTGTACTCCACTTCCTTATGTGTGGAATATTATAAAAAATACCCAGTTGATCTTGGAAGAAGACTAGTTCTGCTTTAGGTAAATTTGCAATTTAATTGTGCATTTTAATTTCAAATAGACAAACATATTCTTCTAAATATTTTCCTTCTTTATGCCTATTCATTGCCTAGTGAAAATTGACATATATTTATCTTTGTCAGTGTGACAGAAAATTTTATCCATTTGTGTGTGAATAATGTAAATATTTTTTTTAAAAGAGAGCATACATTCCTGCAGGCTGTTCTGGGACAGTAAGTTCTATGTATTATATTTATTGGACACTTTTTTAGTGAGGTCTTTTGTATCCTAGAAAGAGCAAAGCCACCTGGATTACTCACTTGTCTACTTTTTCTTACATTCCCTTATTCTTTTGCTTTATAATGTTATGCTTTATGGTATCTAATCAGACACACTTAATTTTGTATAATTTAACTTCTTATCTTTTGACATCTTATTCTTCCTTATTCTCAGATGAGTTTTCAGTAGATTGTCAGATTCTATAATGATTGACTCTATTTTTCTGTCAGTCGCCTGATTGATTTGAATCCTTATAATGGTGGATGGTACTTTCTGTGGCATTAGAATGGAAATCCTATAAAATTCCACACTTAAGATAGGAAAAAATAACACAGAAACCTATCTTGATTTATGGCACTAGAATAGGCATTGAACAAATGTCAAGGTCAGAGGTGTCTGCAAACTCAGCTGCTTCTCTGAAATTAGGAGTTAGCTGATAATACTGAGCATCCAATAAGCATCTGTTTTTAGTTTTGTTTGTTTAAAAAAGAGTTGTGACTGGTTTAAGCAAATGTAAGAAACAATTGTCTGTTATCTTTCTGCCAGCTCACAGCAAGGATCCAAAACTCAGATGATTTTGTGAAACTTCTGGCTTGAAAATAGGGCTGGAACTCATATATATTGAGGTTTTTCCCACACGCAAAATTCACATCATTTCTAGTCAAAGTGAAGTTGGAAATACTGTAAGGAAAAAAAAATCCTGATTTGCTTATACTGAAGTGTTTATATTTCCTAATGATAATTAATATCAATTAAATCTAATACTTACTGTGTTGTAACAAAAAACACTGAGAGTGTTATGGAGACTGACATTCTAAAATACTAGAGGGGATAAACTGTACTTCTGCTGATGTCAGTGCTGGTTTGTATAATTGGATGTAATGTAGCCCAGTGCCTTCAGCAGGGAATTAGGTGCCAGAAGCTTTGGGTTCTATTCCCAGTTTAGCTACTTTATATGTGATGCTAGCAGTTGGTTAATCCTTTTCAGAGAGTGCCCCTTTTTTCTGGTACACAGAATGTTAAATAATGATTCTTGCTGGTTTTTGTAGTGAAAGATCATCTTTGTCAAGTACTTAGTGAATCCCACATGAAAGACATCTTGTGTAAACTGTCTTAATGCTTCATTAGTTGTATTTGATATGCCTGTGCTTTTTGGAAAAGGCTTAGATTATTCTCAAAGTTGAAATAATGTTTACTGAATCTAATTATGTGCAACAATTACAGTAGTTTTCCTATAGTATGGAGACCTACTAATTATTATAAATTAGTATTCGATTACTGTATTTCCATTGAAATTACTGTATGGGGTGGTTAACAATATGTACATAATTATTTTCCATTTAAATTGCCATGATATGCAAGAAGACCTTTGAAAGTATGAAATAATGTGTGGTCTGGAATGCTCTTTAATTCATTAAATTCATGCTCAGAATTTCTTAGAAGAAAACTCCTCTTTTGATATGAAACTCCCACAAAAAAAATCAGAATACTTAGATGACTATGAGAAAGATGCAAAAACTCTATTTTGAAAAGGAGAAAAAAAGATTTTGGTTACTCCAACTGTGCAGCTCACTAGAAGGGCCATTAACCATTGGTGTTTTCCACAGTGTTTCTTATTCTCCTTGTGCATTCCCTCAAGAATAATATAAACCAGAAAGTAAATTACATACAGGAGTAGGTGACTAATTAAATTCATTTCTTATAAATTTATTAATTAATTTATTAATTAAATTTCTTATAAATTTATTTCTCATTGCCGTCTGACTATTTCATATTGTTTGTCTATTTTAGTAAATGTAGAAATGACAAGCACAGATTCATGCAGTATCTTGAAAAATCTGTTTCCAAATTCTTCTTCATTGGATCCAGGTCAGAGAGCATGTAAAAGCTTTGATCTGGGCCTGAGTTCCTCCGTCATGGATTGGAATGTGAAAATGAAGAAGTCTTTATGCTTCACAGCAGTTAGCATAGGAGTACCATAGCTGCTTCTCTTCATTTCTCTAAGAATAAAGTATCTTGGTGATGAAGACTCTGCTATTACAGGAATTCATTTAATTTAGAACAGAGTCTGGGAAGTGAGTAGTCTGATGTCAAGACAGAACAGTTTTTGAAATTCATTAGTAGTGGAAGGCAAAGATGTTTGGGAAAGGTGCACAATACACTGGAGTGACCAAGGTAACAAGCAAGATGGAGAGAGAGGGATTTGTCGAATAGAGTAATCTATTGGGATTAATCCCAAAGAAAAAGAAATTGTCCTATGTTTAGAATTCTAGCCTAGCATTTGGGAAACATTGGTTAGATTAATTGCTTTGCTACAACTGCTGTGTGTTGTATGCTACGTAAAAGGTCAACACTGTGCTATCCATGGGACTATGCAGTAGAAAAACAGTCATAGACCAAACTAGTCACTGCAGCATTATGTCAGGAACTAGTGAATTTTTCAGACAAGCTTAGCAACTGTATGGGAACAGTCTGCAAATCCGCTTGTAACTGCTGAGTGATTTCTTAATAATTTTAGCCAGGCTGCAGTAGCTAGCTGGGCATGAATCCAGTCCAATGCCCTTTCAAATGGATTTCTGGTATAGAACAGGAGTTTTGACCTACATTTCCTCATCTGCCTGTTGAATGGCACTACCGAGGATTGTTGAGGTAGTCCATTGGTAAAGAAAATGAGAAATAAATTTTATTAGGAAGGCCATGAAGGCTGGAGCTGAGAGTTGGGGCTGTTCAGCCTGGAAAAGAGAAGGCTCTGGGAAAACCTTACAGTAGCCTTCCAGTATCTGCAGTAGGCTACTAGACCTGGAGGGGGACTTTTCACGAGGATATGTAGGTATAGGACAAGGGGGAATGGCTGAGAAAGTGCATGTTTAGATTAGATAATAAAAAATTCTTTACAGTAAGTTTGGAGGCACAGGAAACTTTGTCCAGAGAAACTGTGGCTTGCCCCATTGCTGGAAGTATTCAAGGCCAGGTTGGATGGGGCTCTGAACCACTTGGTTTACTTGTTCCAACCAGCTCATGGCAGCAGAGATGGAACTAGGTGATCTTTAGGGTCCTATCCAACCATTCAACTATTCTATGAATCTGTGATAGAAGCTAGCAGCTAACCAACTTTGAATTTCTTGTTCATTGTTTCCTACTTGTTCCTCAGTATGTAAATATTCTCTCCAAGATGTTGTTCTTGTGCTTATACATAGGTGCTCATACATGGTGATTTATGCTTCTCATCTAGTAGCACCTATTGTATTAACCCTAGAAAAGCAACCTTTCATTAGTTTAGAGCCACATACATATTTTGAGTGTAGGAGGATGATAGTATAGTTTATTATATTACAGGAAAAAATGTATTTCCACTCAAAATTGTTTCTTTTGTCTCAAAGCCGTCTGTCTATGAAGTATAAACCAAGATGTTAATGTCATTTAGTAGTAGTGAATCAGAAGTCAAGAACACTCCTAGGCACCATTTTTTCCAAGATAGAATAATACTTCTTTTTTCTCTCTTACTTAAGGTCAACAGGATATACCTTTATACATTTAATACGGTCAAAGATTAGGAAGAAGCTTGCATTGGCACTTATTTCCTTTCATAGTATGACAATATTATATTGTTTTTAAGACAGATACGGAGATTATATTTTAAGTTGTCACTCAAAGCAGTTACCTGGTAGAGCTTGTCTGTAATGACATCCAAAAATATCAGAAACCTCTGGGAACTATTTAAAATTCTTGCTTCTCTGCAATAAAATTACAGCTTTTCTCCCCAAGAAGAACATTAACAGAAAGAAAGAGAAATATTCTAAAATTGTATATGAAATTAAGTCACATACTTCTCTTCCCACTTGTGTTGTACTCCTCTACTTTAAAATACATATCAGATTATGGTACTTGTGTTGCATTTTATTTGTAAAGCTCTTGAATGTTTTAATGCTGAACAAGTGAGGTAAGAAAATCAATAATTTTTAAGAACACTGTTAAATTTCAGGAACAGCTGTCTATTAAAATACTGTGTGTAAACAACAGCAGAAGAGCAGTATCACTTACAAGGATCTTACAGTTGGCCAGATTTTTCTTACCTGCAATTATGAAGCTGCTTCTGTCAGCTAAAAAATGTATCTCTGAACAGATAATCATTCCTACAAAGCATGAGACTCTTCCAGATTGTGACTGTCTACTCTGCATATCAAATACTGATTCTTCCTCTTGTGAATAAAATGTACAGATATGAAGACTTTTAACTTCAAAGCTTTATTTCTGTTCTACTTATCGTAACTTCTTTTTCATTTCATTTGTTTTCACTGGGATGTTTTATTATCTCTGCCACACATATGCAGTTCTCACATTAAACAGTGTGGGAGGATATTTATGTCCAGTGTCAAACATGAAAAATATGTCATACTTCCTTGCAGTGATAATGTTTGGTTAAAACTTTTTATGCTTCCCAGCAATGACATTACAGACCAGGCAAAGTTTGTGTTTAGATCTGGAACGCTGTTTTATATGCCAGGAGCAGGATTACTTTAATCTTTCAAACTTTGTGACAGACATAACTGTTTTCATCACTCAAAAGATTGTTGTATTTAAACAGATGAAAGAGTGATTTACATAAATTGGCATGGGTCTGCAAAGCACAGAACCTTATTGCTGTGGTACTCTGAGATTGTATAGTTAGACAATAGCCTCAGTCCATAAGACACCAAATAAGTTGTCCTGGAATGTGATTGCATCCATATGCCTCCTAAGTAATGCAATATTGACAATGAACTGATTCAAAGAACAAGAATTTGCTCTGAAATGAGTATTTTCTCCCACACTACCAGAAGAATTATCAACATCAAAGTCCTGAAAATTGGTGTTAATTACTGCTATGACATTTCAGGAAACTTTGAATTTATTATCTTTGAAACACATATACATGAAATTACTATAACCAATTTTACTATATCATGACTTACTATAGAAACTGGAAAGTTGCACTCTACTATAACGTGTATTATGAATGTAATTTAGAAGAACTGGTAATTGAAAATGCAATGTCATCTCCTCCTAGAATACAAGGAGGGAATCTCCTATAGAAAACAGTTCCTTCCAACTTCCTTTCAATTTAATTATCGTATACTGAATTACTGTGGGTGTTACAAAGTCACTGGCATGTTATGATAGGGAAGGATTTCCTATTAATAGCAGCTAAGTGACATAATGAATGTTAGCGTTAGTAACTTTGACTTAATGCAAAATTATTATGTGTATGATAGTTACAAAATCTATTCCTAAAATTACTGATTCCTTTACTGTAACCACTATCAGCTATCTGGAGTTCAACATCCTCTTTAAATTCTCATTGTAACCTCTGTTTTTTGTTAAATTCCACTGGATTTCTTCCATTTTCTTTATCATAGACTTACAGGTAAACAGAATTGTAGGTTATATTTGTTTGGCTTTTCACAGAGATCCTGTTAGGCATTTCTTCTAGTCCAGCTGGGTTTTTTTTCACTATACTCTTAGGAATTTTCTGCGTGGTCTCCTATTTATCCTATTTTTCTTTTTGTGTCTTCATGTTCTGATATTCAAAGTCAGTGAACTAACAGAATTTAAATCTGTGTCAAAGCTTTGTTGCAGGAGATAAAGATGCTCACTTTAGATTATATAACCTGTGAGCAGTTGTTTACATACATGGAAGATACTACTGCAAGGAAAGAGCAGAGTCAAGAACTGGAAAGGATTGGGTAGAAGAGATTAATACACTTAAATAATGAAAGTCCAAACACACTTGATCTCAAGAGACCCCAGTACCTAACCTCACGCTGGTCACTTATCTTGTGTTTGTCCCCTGTGCTCTGTAATTTCACACCATTAGGTCTGGAAATACCCTTCAGTGCCCCATATACTACAAACTGATTATGACAGTAGCATGCTTAATCTGGTATGCAATTATGTGGAATTTCTCTGTAGACTTCTGTAATTTTGGTATGTTACTACTTTTTCTTAATTAGTTTTTGGACCTGTGCAAGCACATGAATATCCTGTTTTAATGTTTTTAAGCATGATTGAAATACGCTCAAAAATACTAGATGCTGAAAATTTCATCAAGAAATTGAAGCCCTCTGGATTAGATCCTTTTATGGAGTGAACTCTGATTTCCTTTTTAAGCAATACAAGTAAAACCTGCAGTCTTGTTGAGCAGGATGGACTATTGTTTTGAGAACAAAATTAATAATCACCATGTTCTAGGGCAGTTATGAGAAATTTCAAGCTAGTTAAAGGACAAAGCACCAGGTTGCTACTAAGCTCTCAAAATTGAGGAATGACAGAATAAAACCATATGGATAATACAGTATTGTGAGATTATAGCTGTGATTAAAGACAGACTTCTCTGAAATGTAAAAAAATAATCTGATTTCAGGTCATCATTCAACCTTTCCTGCAACTTCTCTGATACTTTTGTGCCTAAATACTTCAGATGCCAGGGCAAGATATTTAAAAATTTACCTTTGTCCTGTGAAGAGCCTTTACAACACTTTTGAACACCTTGAGTGACTTGGAGAAATCAGAAGTTTTATTTCTCTTAAGAGATGTATGTATGAAATTTATTGTAACAGTACTTCTTTCATGGCATGTAAATCAAATCAAACTGTTTAGGATCAGAATTTTTCAGCTATCTAAATATTGTCCCAAGACAACTATTTTGAAAGTGTCAAAAAAATATTTTTTAAGGACTTCAGCTTCTGAACTGACTTCAGGATATAACTGTTGGTACAAAGCATGTGTCCAAAGTCTTTCATCTTGGGAATGTCTTTTAGTCTGAAAGTTCCTTCCGCAAAGTGTTGCCATCTCTGGAACAGCACGTGGTATTACAGAGGTTCCTGATGCCCTAGGACAGGCAGGGATACCTGACTAGACACAACAGTGTATCTTCTCTGACCAAGCAGAAATCTTCAAACATTAAAGGGTATAATGCTAAAAGGAAAAACTGTTCTATAAAGTGTGTTTGGTTCGATTATCTATGGAGTTATCAGTACGGTTTATCAGTAAATGTTTAGGGTGTGTTTCCTTAACTTCAATTTTACACAAAGGGCTTTTCCCACCATTGACTTGAAGTGGAATCGGATAGGGGATATGTTAAAGAATATTAAGCTTTATGCATGAGGAATTCTTTCCTTACATATAATTGGGCAATTCCTAGAGCAGAGAATCCCCAGATTTAATTAGGAGAGCTAATTCTATGATATCTATTTGAAATAATGCTAGGGGAACTTTGACTATTCTTCCTTGACTGTTCGTCCTTTTAAATTCCAGTCGTTTCTCATTGTAATGTAATTTGACACTGGTTTGGTTTTGTCATGAATGAAATAAATTTTCTCAGGATTTAAAATTTCTTTCCAAATTTAAAAAATATTGCCAATAAATTTATTGGCAATATATTTCTGAAATTTTTTAAAGTAAGTTGCCCTTTAAAATATTTGATGTAAAGAATATTCTGTGGTTATAAATTCAGATGAACCAAATTCCAGAGTATGTTATTACTTTCACCTGCATATGATTTATTCACTTTTTTTAAAGTTTTTTAAGTTGAGATTGAAGACTTCTTGTTCTAATAGAGAAAAACTAAAAGGAATTAAGCTCATTATGACTGTTTCATTACAGCATAATAAATTTAGAAGCAAATTATTTGTGTTAATTATCTTTCTCAGAAATAGTTTTTGTGTGGTTCAATAGACAATATTAAATCAAAATGATAGCCAAATATAACCGTGACTACAATTGTATTTAACCCTTCTACTAATGGGAAAGTTGGGATTGTCTTTTGCACAGATCTACTGTTACTGTTGAATTAAAGCCATTTCCAAGACATAGGAGGTATCTCATAAACACGAAGGTGATAATAAAGGCCTAGAGCAGGACGTCTGCAGTGACGTGCTGAGCTGGTGCACTCACACTCCCTGGTCTTGTATTAGAATACTTATATCCTCTTCTTTCCTTTTATATGAGCATAAACATAAACATTTAAGAATGTTTCCATACACTGCAGGGAAAAAATTCCAGATGCTTCCAGCATAGAGTTCAATAGAAAATAAGCAAGCTGTAAATGCAGTAGATAGATGCAGTAATAACTCTTGTTATTTTCCCAGTCTTAAATTAGGCTAGCATGAGAATTTATTATTATTATTATTATTGTTGTTGTTGTTGTTTTATGCACTCTCATTTTTCTCACCGTGGTTATGGTTGTGTCTGAGTACTTTCAAGAAATGAGTTAAATTACCTGACTAATGTGTCACACATGCTTTACTTTTCCCAAGATCTCCTCATAAGGAGAATAGTAGGTTTACAGGTTTTTATTTAGAAATTGAGAGTTCCTATTTTCAAATATATTCTTCTATGTGTTTATCACAAAGACAAGCTCAGAAAAATATCAGTGCCTTGTATTTGAATGCAGTTTGGTGTTTCTTGTAGAAACATTATTTAAAAGAACCAAAAAATCAAAAGAATCAAAAAGAACAAAATACTTTTTAATGTTAGTATCCTGTATTTTATTTGTAGTAAGAAGGAAAAATACTCCAGGTCCAACTTTGCCTCATTTTTTACATTTTACTTCAAATTACAGGCTTTGCAAATTAGTAGCTATATAAATTTTCCTACATAAATTAAAGTTTTAGAAAATCTTTGAATGAAAACCAAGAATTAATGCATTGGAAGTATGAAATAATTTGACAAATATTTGTTATTTTGTAGAAGAAATTCCAGTATTTTTGTTTGAGAAAGTATTGAGCCCATAAGTATTTTTAACTATTTGTTTAGAATTTATTTAGTTCAACAGAAGGGAATTTTCTATTGTTGTTTTGTTTACTTAGAAGTGATAAGACACCCCTGCCTTTTCATAAAAGCATATGTGATTTTTGAGCAATATGTTTTCTTCTTTTTTGTTATTGTTTAATTCAACCTATTTAAACTTCATGTTTCTCAAGCTGAATCTTAGGGTTTTATACTAAATATGAATCTTCATAAACAGCACTACTGTTGGTAAAAAATTTGTAATTTTATTGAAAGATTTTTACTTTCTTGTTTAATGCATACAATTTTTTTTCTTAAAAAAGATCCTGCTGGGTGTTCTTCAAATTCAGTTTTGATTCAGGTTAAGAAGACTAAATTGAAGTTCAGACACCAAACTATATCAGATTTAGAGATATCAATAGATAAATGTGGGGAAGTTTGCTGTATATCTTCATATAATTGATCTATAGTTTCATAAGACATTTTCAGAAAAAGGGGTGTTTATTTGACACATTTCACATCATTAAAATGCAGTTGCAGGTGCTAAAAAAATACGGAAAACTACCTTAATATTTCACCTTGTTTTTAAATGTGAATATCCAATATCAATACTTAGATTTAATTTGATTTTCATTTTTATTTTATTTACCCTTAAATATGAGTAGCTGTGTATTTGAAAATCTATACTGTCTGTATGGCTGAACAGAAAGGGAAAAGTGATTGTCATAATTCCAAGCAACACATTTTTAGAAGGGTCAGAATGATTAAATTCATTCTCAATAATGTAGTTTTTCTGTTCATGCTTTTTATTGACAGCCTTTGTTTCTTAAAGAAACTTCATTGCTATTTTTCTGTTTAAGGAGAAACATAGCAAAGGAACAGATGTGTCCCATATAAAATATGCAATAAATCTTGTCTCACAAATTCTTTGCTCTGAACTTTCTGACAGAAACTGTCAAATATCCACTTTAATTCTAGTATAAAATGTTCACTTTGTGTCATGGCGCCAACCACCATATGCTGGAATAAAGTCAGTAACCAGCAATAAAAAAGGCAACATACGCACCTTTGAAACAGTACAAGCAATCAGCAGTGAGAAAGGTCTATATAAATCTATGGAGAATTAATCTCAGCTTTGCCACTATCCTGCTGTGCATTTACAATGAGACTTTGCTCCCGACCACCAGAAGTGGCTAACTGTGCAGGAGGAGTGTATCCTAATGAGGGGAAAACACAGGGAAAACAAAGCAGCAGCTTTTAACCCCCCCACCCCCAACGTTTGGATCACCTAGAAGAGCATGTCCTAGTGTGTTCAAACATGTGGGGCCACTGCACATCATGGATTTCTGTACTTTAGCTGATCATGTGAAACCAATCTTGACTGAGCTCAATCAGCAGAAGTAACTTGAGCTTCATAAATCATTGTTATCATTCCACAGGAGGAGGCATTGCTGTGGATTTGCTCTCCTGCCTTTTCATGTTGCATATTTCACTAATCTATTCGGAAATTAGTTTAATTATATTTGTATAATTATTCATTCTTCATCCAACAGATTAGCAGTTCTTCCACTATCAAATTAATTTTTTCTTCAATAATATTCTCTTTCTTTCTTTCTTTCTTTTTTTTGTTTTTGAGATTACCTGCTTCTTACTGGATTTCAATAATTATTCAACTATTTAAAAATATTGTCCTTGGTATAAGAATGGGTCAATCTTCAAAATTTTTTCTTCTGCTTACAAAAATAGATCGTAGTTACAGATAATCTGGATAGTTAGTTTTCCCAGACACAGAACAGATTGGATTTAACTTTGTTCTGTTTGAAAGGATTAGAACTAATTTTCAGTTCCATAAACTGTTTAGATACATTGAGTCAGAGATTAATCTTGGAATTAAAACACAACATTATAGGAGTTTATTAGAAAATAGAATTAGAATATGTATCTCTCTAGTGTTTAAGCACTAACACGCTTTTAAAAATAGTTATTATCTGGAAAACCAAGTGTGGGAGAATGTGGGATTAATGTCTTGGTTACATTTTAACAGAATGGAGTTTCAAATAATTTAACTACATAAATAAACTGGGAAATGTAATGCTAACTCTTGTTTTGTAATTAATCCCTCCAGAATACAGGAAAATAAAGCTAGTGTTAGAACTAGTTTTAATGAAAAAATTACTCTTTTTGTATGGAAGCTAATTTTCTTTTAGTTTAAAAGTTTTTCACAAAATACAGTAGAAGCATCATACTAAGATGCATACATTTTAAGAAATAGAAGAATTTATGAAAATAAATATAACTGTTTTTTCTTCCTGGTTAGTTTTAATGTTCTGGTAAAATGACCTTCAACACTTTGTTCTGGCACATTTATAGACAGCATTATCACTTTCAAAAGAAAACGTAATTTCCTAGGTTTTTTTATTACCTATGATAATAAACACTTTCTTGAATGTGTTGCTTGAGCATGTTCTCCTGGTACTTATTGTGTGTGTCTCTCTGTGTGTGCAAGTGTCTGTAATTTTGTTATGTTTTTGTAACATGAAAAATACTAAATCTAATATTTAATAATTTCTATATGATAAACATTAATTATTTCTAACACATACCTAAGATACAGGTTGACAACTTATATTCCTGATAACTTGTGGGATATTTGTTTGTTAAGAAGCTTTCCAAGACTGCACAGAGACTGTGGTATAGGAACATTTTTACATTCACATCATTGGTTGTGGGTTTCTTAGTTAAAAAAAACAACTTTTGTACCACTGCAGAGGAAAATAAACTTGTGAGAACTGTTTCAGGAAGGGTGATTAAGACCTCATGGCAGCAAGTGTTCTGAAGATTGTTTTGAAAGGATTTAAGATGTCTATACCAGTGTTTAAACTGTCAAAAAAAAAAAAAGGCATAGCCAAATTCCATGTTAAAAATGTGATATATTTTAATTTAAAGAAGAGATAAAAGAAACAAGGCTCATGTGATCACACTGCTTGTTGATTATTCCCCTGCCACTAATTTTTAATACTTTGTCCAATTTTGACCAAATGTGACAAGGTTAGACATCCTGAGATATTAAGCTCTTAAAAATCTCAATAAAAATATGTGGCTAAATAGACAAGAGTGACCCTATTAGCCTTCCAGGGAGAGCAAGGCTGTATCATGAACTCACCCCTTAATTAAACATTAATGAATCCATCTGGGAACTAACTAAAGTACAGACCCACAGTAGACCCAAGTTTCATTGATTCCATTCTCCCAGACCTTCTTGTTTAACTGACAGCGTAGAAGAAAAATCTCTTCATGGGCATGGGAGTTTTATTTGGGGATTCTTTGCATTGTAATAGAAAACTATAATAGTCGTATTATCAAATGTACAGAGTTTTAAGGCTGTCTGTTGAATTCTCTGAGTTCATAGAGCCTACCAATTAGAAGTTAGTAACTGGCTAAATACAATTTATCATGTATTAGAAAAATCATTTGCTAATAAGCTATGTATAGAGCATAAAGTTTTTTTCACTATTTCTGAAATTCAACATTTTTATAAGACAAAAAAACTCCAGCATGAGAATGGTGGACTGTAGCCATGTGAAATAATTTGCACTCATATTCAAATTTGAAATTTAATTTACAACACAACAACAAAACAGAAAATGTTTACTCTGGATGTATTCTCTCATGTTTGCTATGTTTATATATGAAATCAACTAAATAATAATTCTTTTGTTTACAACTAAATTAAAAGTAATACTATTTCTCAAAATACAGGGCTACATTAGAAGTAACTCAATAAAGTAATGTAGAAGCAGGAGAAAATTCAGGTTTTATGTACAGCTCTAGACAGATAGATTTTTCCTGAGAATGTCTCTTCCTAGGTCAGGATACACAACTCTAGAATTTTTGAAACATCATAATTTGTGAAAAACTTAAGATTATTGAGAAATTTGCACAATAATTAGAATTAAAAGTATAAATATCTGAAACGGCAACATTCATTTTTGCCGTGAGTACCTAATTTCTGAGGACTTTTATACCCTCTGCTGCTAAATTCTTTATTATACAATATGTTTTCAAAAAGTAAAACAGTTCTAAAAGTAGATTCAGTCTGTATGAAATTAAAAACTTCATCCTAGTAGCATATGACACTAAATTAGAAAATGATTTTCCAGGTCTTTAGCAATTCCGAAGCCCCAATTTTCATACTGAGCTCCAGACTCACTCTTGTTAGTCAGACCATGTTTTTAAAAAACGATATATTACAGTGTGATAATAAAAAAAAAAAAAATTGAAGACAATCCATTTTCTGATTCTGCATTCTTTTGCATTCATATGTGGATTTTTGTTAATACTTGTTTATTTGCACTTGACTTTTCTAATTTGTTTAAAAAAAGATATTAATTTTATTTCCATTCCTTTAAAACTGATGTTTCAAGAAAGCAAATTCTGGCAGTGTCAGGTATTAAAATACAATTTCACGTTATATAATAAATATATATTTTATAACATTTGTAATGTATTCCATATATGGCCTTTTATGTAGAGCCCAGTCTTTTTCTAGAAAGTGAGATTACACTAAGAATAAAAGGATTAAATGGGTGTTGATGATACTTACAAACACTTCTGTGCATTGTTAGCTACATGCTGTTGGCTTTGCTATCATCAGCAAAAACAATAAAGCTTCATGCAGATTATTTAACATGCTGGATCAAGTTGTTGGACACCTTTACTATAATAATAATAATAATAATAATAATAATAATAATAATAATAATAATAATAATAATAATAATAATAATAATAATAATAATAATAAGCTATAGTCTTGATTATTATGTATATAAACAGCCAAATTATCCAGTTTGTCTAAATGTTAGGATTCGTCTCTATGGCTGTATGATTACTCTGTATGGCTGCGTGCTCTTATACTGGCTCCAGCTGGGATGAAGTTAATATTCTTCATATCAGCTGGTGTGGGATGTGTTTTGGATTTGTGGCTAAAGCAGTGTTGATAGTACAGGAGTGTTTTGGCTGTTGTTGAGCAGCACTTGCACATTGTCAGGGCTTTCTCTTTGTCTCACTCTGTCCCCTCAGTGATAGGCCAGGGTGGACAAGAATTGGAATGGAGGGGTCACAACCTGGATAGCTGACTCAGCATTCCATGCATGTAATGTCATGCTCAGCAAAGGAAAAGGAGAGGGAAGGATTTGGGGAGAGGTAGTATTGCTCCAAAAATGGCTAGGCATCACTCTGCCCTTGCATCACTTTGGTTTTTTCTTCCTGTATTGAACTGTGTTTGTCTTGACCTATAAGTTTTTCTCACTTTTGCTCTTCCTATTCTCTCTTCTCTCTGACTGAGGGGGAAGGGGGAAAAGTGAGTGAGTGGTTTTGGGGTGCATAGCTACTGGCCACAGTTAACTTACAATGATTCTAAAACAGCAAGCCTTGGGAAGGGGTTTAGATTGCTCGTGGTAGTTCTTTGCAGCTCAAAGAAATACCATTTGCTAGCAAGTGCATCCCTATGAAAATTTTATTTTCCGTGATGCTATTTTTAGGCCAATATGGCTTGAGTCAAGGACTTCCTAAAAATTAAATCTGTTCAAAAATTTTCAGTGTTAGCAGATCTCTTGAAATCAAAACCAAAGAAGGCTTATTTCATCCCTGGTTGTTCCTAATCCTGCTGGTTGTTGTAGTACTATAGTGTAGTATGCTAGTAGTTTAAACATGTCAAGAATTTTGTTCAGAAGCAGAAAAAACTGTATAACTGTAGAGCTTTTGATGATCCTCTGTAGTCATTTTGCCCACCTAGGACACCTTTGAGATTTTTCTTCCACTCTCCAAAGTCCCTGATTAAAAAGGGTTATTAAACAATTTCTCTTGCATGACAATTGTACTTGAGAGTGGAAATAGATCTACTACACTTCTAGCCTGGGAACCTTCTGGGTTCAGCTTCTGATACCCAAGTATATCAGCAATGATAGTATCTAAGAGATTTGGATCTCTGTTTTCAAATGGTAATAATGCTTGTTCTCCTAACTTGATAATGTCATAAAATATGACTTTCCTCACTTTGGGAAAAGATAACCCAGCTGAACTGCTTGGGGGGTATACTTTTCTTCCTCAGCCATTAAATCATGGGTTGGTATGTTTGTAGGATGGGGTTCATGTTTTGGCTACATTTCAGCATGCCTACCTAAGAGGTTTTAGTTTTGACTAATGAGGAAGGTGGGTTTCTGTGAGACTAGAAATGTCATAATAACCTTTTATCACTGTTTTAACAGTCTCTGTCCAGGCTTTATGAAGTTCCAAGAGAAGTGTCAGTAGAGGTTCTGTTTTGGTTGGTTTGGTTGTTTACTTTTAAGGTTGAGTTTTGGTTGGTTTTTTTGGTTTGTTTTTTTGGTGTTTTTTTGGGTTTTTTTGTCTATGTCTTATCATAGATTCTGTCTTAGTCTTAACTGTGATTGATTGGAAGACATGAGTCAGAAAAGACATATCTCCCTCCTCAAGGCAAAAAAAATCCCAAAAAACCAACAACCAAAAAAAACCTCAAATACCTTGTTTTAGGGTGATGTTTTTCCTATGCAGAATACGCTATAATTTACAAAGCAGTCTCTTAAATTCCTTGAAACATATGTTTTTGAATCACAGGAACTTGGCCTTGGAATATAAAATTAAGAGTTCTGATATCTCCATCCTAATGGCTAGTTGTTACAGTTTTCTTGTAATTTTGAAGATTGTCACTGTTCCAAAATGCTTAGAAAATTTGTAAAAACTTGCATCAGGTCTTTAAATTCCAAAAGTAGTAAAATACTGAAAAATAGAAGAAAAGCTGTAACTAAATCAATACACTTCAGTGAATTATCCTTCTTACATGTGTTGATATATTTAAGGTGAGAGAAATAACAGAAAATTTATCCCGTCAGACTCAATGAGTGTTAAAATTTTCACTGGAGGGGCAGAAGTAACAGAGATTTTTGTGTAGTTGTGGCTGTCCATTTTTCCTTCTTTGTCTTTGTCTTTCTCTGCACTTTTCTTAGTGCATCATCATTCTCTGCTTGCCTGTGTTAGTTACTGACCTTCTCAATTTTCAGTCTGTGCTGGTATCCAGTATTTTCTTTCCTTTGTTCTTTAGAATCTATTTCATAGTAGCCTGATGCATGAAGAGGTATTGGTTCTGTTGTAACTGGAAGCTGCTGTGCATACATTAGACCTGTTAAAAATAAACATTTTTTGGTAATTTCTAATTTTCAACATAGTGTTTCATGTACTATTCCATCCTCAACAAGTAGAATATATAGAAAGAATAAATTTGAGAATTTTCTTACCATATTATTCTAATACTGCTTCACTTTTTAAACTGTTAGAGGATTGTGAATCTTCATGCTGACTTCTGCATTTCAGTTAAAGGAAGTCATCACAAATATCTGATTCATGAGGTAAATTCATAAGATCATCCACATCATGTGTTCAAAGATGCCTGAAGGCCCAAATGTTATTTCGGTCCTTTTGTCCCTTTTAAATATTGGCACGTGTTTGCTGTGAGGCTTCCTGTTTGGTTTCCTCTTAATGGAAATCAGTTTAAAAGCACCAAAACCTACCTGCAAACCAAATCAATGCTCCATAAATGGGGACAGTGAGGAAATTTGCTTCAAAAGGCTCATGCCAATAGGCACCATATTGCAGTGTTCACTGCAGTCAGGTTTTCTCTGATAAAAGAATGATATCTGGTGTCCATTTCAAAACAAACAAAATGTGCTTCATATGGTTGGGCTATAGAACACTTGCCACAGCAGGTTGTGGAAGTTAAAGAGCTTATAAAAGCTTGAGCAAAGAGCGAACAAGTTCTTGAAGGAGAATCCATTGAGAATCACATTACAGTGACATTCAATGCAGGAAACATTTCGTATGAGCTACAAAATCTCAGAGGCAGAGAGTACACTCGGGGGAAGTGTGTTTGTCCTGGTCATAATTCTAACTGAGCACCTGTTTCAGTGCCTGCCAGGGGCAGGATATTAGGCTGGATCAATCCCTGTGCCAGCCTGATATGGCTGTTAATATATTCTTAACTTGATGAAACTGAAATCAAACACGTGGTCTAAGGGTGAAAGGATTGCATCATTCCGCTTCTGCAAAAAGCAAATCCTTTGCAAGCAAATACGGTGTTGCTAGAGAAATAAGAAGAAATAAGTTCTTTCATTTGTGTAATTCATTTGAATTGCCTTCAGTAACGCCACAAATTAAGATAAGGATTGATATGTTGACTGTGGGGCTTTGAAGACTCTGCTGAGGAAAATACATTGTTTCATGGAAATCTGTACTGACAACATTGATTGTGCTAGTCATTGCAGGTTGTGGAGGGGGGTAAAAAGAGCAGGATATTACAAATTTTAAGTGGAAAATTAGTTAGAAATTTTATGGAAGATAAAAGAATTGCTCTGGTTTCTTGTCTTACGCATTATAGAATTTGTTATGTGGAATTGTTAATTTATTTTCTTAACAAGTCTCAACATATAAATTTCAAATAAATGCTTTTCAACAATTTCTGGATGGACGTTTACAGTTAAAAATACAGAAAATACTGTTTGCCATATAATACCGCTATTTTCTTCCTTCATGTTTTCCCTTTTATTGGTACACAAATGCAAGGACTGTTATATTAATGTAAACTGTGTCTGTTTCTTTCTAAAAGTCACACCTTTTTTCTTTACTTTGCATAAAAAATTAAAACTTCTTTCCACTATCTTTCCTTATCCTGTTCTTGCAAAATTAAAAACGGTAAATCAGGTCTTGCCACTTAACTATAAATGTATAAACATGTTGTCCTTGTTAGTTATTGTGTTTCATGTGTAGGGACCTAAAGATTTTTTTTATTGTAGCTGGGAATGTAGCTATGTTGGGAAATTTGCCTTACCTAATTTTCCATCTCCTCGAAAACCAGAAATAAATTACTAGTGTAATAATGAATTGTACAATTTTATACACAGTTCAGCTTATGTAGTTAATTTTATATAATTATGAATCATTAGAATTCCAACCTATGTTTTCTACTTTTAATGGTATAAAATGAAAATAATGAATTAAATATACTGTGTTAACTTTAGGCAAATTGTTGGGACCCTGAGATGAATGCAATAAATCAGACCTGCCCTATGTATTTCACTTGCAGCTGTCTTGCCACTAAGATTTGAGGTGGAGAGCCTAATAGTATAGAATTTAATTGCGTTCCTTGCAAAGGGGACACAGCATTGTTTCTGGCTATAGGCCATATTGAAATAATAGGAATAAATATCTCCAACACACTTACCCAATGTAGGGAAGCATATGAGTTGAAATTAATTTGTTCTGTTAACAGCAAACGTGCTGAAGCAATCAATTTTTATTTTCATTTTGAACTATCATAGTCCAAACCTCTTTGTCAGTAGTATTATAATGAAATGGAATCATTCAGGACCAGTTTGTCATGGCCTTGTCTGTCAGCTCGAGTTTGTAACTGTATTTCAACCAGGCATTCCTGTAGACTGACATGCAGAAAGATAAAGTTTTTTGTTTAAAAAAGTGCCTGAATTCTGTTTATATTAACATTACCACTTACAGGATTATTTTAATATGGAGTAGGAATAACTTTTTCACGATAGTATTATTTTATATGTTTGATATTCTGCTGGAGCTGAAGTTGCTCCTCTGTATTAAGTAGACTTGATTAACCAGAACTAGTGGATTTGCTTTGAGTATCCAGGTCAGGAAGCATTTTCAGTAGTAGGGAATGTTTATCCTTTGAAAATCAAATCCTTTTAAGTAGTTCATGTGAGCATTCTGTAATAGAGGGGCTCAGATTCATCAACCATATTTCAAACTCTTGGCTGATTTTTCAAAAACAATCGTGTATATGCCATACGTTTAAAACCTACTGCATGTGTTTTCACTTTCCAGCTTCCAGAACAAAATGTGATAGCTTGATGTAACAGTTGGTGTTAACTATGTTTGGTACCTGTTCAATTCCACTTGAACTTCCAATCATTTATGCTGCAGAAGCATGTTTAGATTTGTAAGTTCTGGCCTGCAACAATAAAGAAACAAACACAAATTGTTTTCTTTTTAAAAAATCTGAAAGTGAAGTTTAATTATTTATATTTTATTCAGGTAATGCCTAACATTATATATAGTGTTATAATATGGATTTAAAATTACTTTTCAAATCCAGTGCATTTTATTGGTACAATAGAAACATTCATTGAATACAAAAAATAAATAAAAATTGAAAATTAGCAAGCGTTTACCACTTTTTTATACTTAGTATACAAACTATGCAGTTCTGAAAATAAGAGATGTTTAATCTGTGGGATCTCTAAAACAGTAAGACAGTAATTTATACCTTTAAAATGTTTTTCATTGGCAGCTAAAGAGGAACGGAAGAAAGAAGAGAACAGTTTGGAAAATGCACAGAAATGGTAAGGTTTTTGCTAGTGTTTTTTAATAGTTTATTTTGATCAAAGATATTATCAAACATAGGAATTACATTAAATAGCAAGAAGGATCTGTATTTCAAAGAAGATTTCAAAGATGTTTTCTGAAAAACTCTTATGTAGTCTTCTAGAAAAACTTTCATTTGCATTTTTATCCAAACAGTGTACTATGTTTGAGGTTTCAATTATTATCAGCATTGAACTGAATGGGCATTTTACAGAAAAGATAAATAACTGATTAACACTTTATGACGTAAAAATGTATTTCATCATCACTGAACCTTTTCAGCACTTAGTATACAGCACTCAGTAAACCATTGAAATCCCAGTGTTTTTATTGCCTGAATATTTGTGCCTCACTTAGGCCAAAGGCATCAAAGTATGGGAAAAATGAGAGTAACTGATTTATAGATGGATCGCAAAATACTCAGTAAGTTAATATTACTGATACATTTTTTTTACCAAATTATAGTTTTGTGAGAGTGAAGTATCCATCTTAGCTATGGACCTGCTATAAATAAACTGGGGTAAATGAATTTTAAACTTACTATCAATATTTTTTCTTCGTGGTCACTGAAGACAGATCTGTGGTAATTTTGATTTTAGTTGCACTTTTCTTAGACCATACTTCTCCTGAGACACCTCAGTTAGTTTTCCTAGGCAGTCAGGAGGAGGGAGATAAGGGGCACTTCTCAAATGCAGTTCAAGTCTTGGGTGAGCTGTTCCCATCTGCTTGCCTAGAAGATGCCTAAATATTGGCTGAACAACTGGCTGATGTCAGCTGGGGCTTTACCTCCTCCTTTCAAGTGTCTGACTGGCTCTAGTTGGCTACTTCCTTGGCACAAGGCTTCTTCATATTCTACATGCTTTGTAGCCTTTCGAGAGTAGAACAGGCTCTCCAGGGTATGGAGCTGCACCCAACTTGCAATTGACTTAGGGAATTAGTTGTCCAATACAGAGTTTGGGTTTTTTATTTGCTAAATATTTAAATATACTAAATGGACTAAAATTCAAATATACTAAATATTCAGTATTTTAAATTACTGCTTTTGAAAGGCAGAAAGTAGCCCAGGAAGCCAGATTAAGGTGGGTGAAAGCAAAAGAATGCTACTGGGGAACAGGCTGATGGAGAAAGGAAGAGAGGATGAGAAGTGTCAGGATGAAGACAGAATGCAGGATTTCAGGATCCCGCCTCTGTATGCTCCAGGTGGGATGGTGAAAGGTTCTGTTAGGTAGAAGAGTACACAGTGTTCCCAGGGCTGCTGTTACATGAGGCAAACCTCAGAAGAGTCTCTGTTCTTGCTGCTCTTGGTTCAGCTATCCCAGTCAAAGTGCTATGAACAGCTGAGGATTATTTGACTCAAGTGAATGTAATGCAAATTACACTGCACAGTAGACATAAATGGTTTTAACCATATAATTATGACTAAGGTGTTTCGGTATTTTTAGAGTTTGAAAACCAAAACGTTTTACACCAATATTTCGAGCAGTAGTATATTTATTTACTTATTTATTTATTTTTCTCCTCATAGTATCACTACAAGACCCATTAACTCTGAATAGCATGGCCTTATACAAACATACTTCATTCTGATTCTTTAAATATGGAACATCAATTAACTTGAAACATGGTTAAATGTTTCATGTAAAACCTAGTAAGAAATGTAAAAGGCTAAAGTTATCACACATGAGAATTAAAAAAAACTATTCTTTTAATAGCATGCCTTGCATAATATGGCCTATTGTGCAGCATGGTTTCTATCTTTAAAGTATCAAAAAGAAAACCCCAGAGCATTATAGGCTCATGTGGCTAAAATCCAAGCTTCTTTGAGAAGTAGCTGGAGTATATATTGCTTTATTTTGGAGGGATAACTTCTGTAGTTCTTGATGGATACTTTATATTCTTCAAGCCTAGCTAAAGAGCTTTAATTTCAAACTAAGTCAAGAAACCTTGAGCATAACCTTCGTATTTCTATATGAAAATATACAATGTGGACTATGCAAATGCAAACATAAATGGAAAAAAA
This sequence comes from Trochalopteron elliotii, assembly GCA_024734555.1. NCBI lineage: Eukaryota > Metazoa > Chordata > Aves > Passeriformes > Leiothrichidae > Trochalopteron > Trochalopteron elliotii. The sequence goes on from JANPWX010000360.1 coordinate 1,084,159, forward strand.
GATGCTGAAACTGCATCCGTGGCTCATGTAACAAGTGTTGAATGGTCGGAGACTCCTTACAGGTCTGCAAAATTATTTATTTTATTTTCATGATTTACACCTCCTGTGTTTAGATTTAGAACCTATTTGCCGCTCTAAAGAAGAATATACCTTTCTTCTGATTAAATAAAATTATTATTCAAATAAATACTACTTACTTTTAAATATGTTACCTTTACTTTAAAATTATAGCATTATTTTTAATAAATATCACCAAATGTTTCAGGATTGTTGCATCTGCTTCACAGAGAAAAGTGATTCAACTTTAACAAAAGTGAACGTATTTGTATAAGTACCTAGTCGTGTGGATTGTTCCATTTTATCTGTACAAAGCACTGTCATAAAGGTTAAAAATACACAATTAGTTAAAATGCTCTTGCAAGTATTGTCTGTAATAAAGGAATATTTTGGAAATATCCAGCTGTATAGCAATTTGGTAACAGCCACATTATAAAATGTTTTTAAAAGCTTTAAAATACTGGCAGTGTACTTTTGTAAAATTAATTGTTTATTGACCCATGTGGAAGGCGATTATTTTCAGTAAAACTTTTGCAAAATTACTATTGGCACTGTCTGTGGCTTGGTTGTTGCTACTACCAATTCTCCCTAAATACTAGAAGATTATTTTCAACCAAACCTAGAGATTGTTTCCTCACTTGGTGTGTGACTCTTCCATGGCCCTTCAGGAAAGATAAATGGGAGAATAAGATCTTCATGGAGTGCAGCAGAATAAAATAAATAAATATATTACAGCATTTCCTGTAATGCAAGAAGTTAAGTTTTTCTCATAATAATTGAATGCCCGTGATTTGCCATCGTAACAGACCTCTGTAGTGGCTCGTGCATCTGTAAGTTATCCCCCTGGAAAAGAGGTGGGTGTTGGAAGGTTAGTTATGCCTAGCATGAATTGCTGCTGTAATTTCCAAGGCTGAAAAGAAATTATGGTAATTACCAGCCTTGACTACTGAATCAGAGAAACTGTTTCCCCAGTGGGCTTACATGTTGACTGGTATTTTTTCTTTCCCCCTCCCTTGCAGCTTTGAAGAAACAGTGGGATACTTTGGGATAAAGCCAAAGCCTGGCGAGAAGGAGATCACACCAAACTACGTTTTCACGGTGTGGTACGAATTCTGCAGTGACTTCAAGACCATTTGGAAACGAGAGAGCAAAAGCATTTCCAAGGAACGGTAAGGTTCTAATAAAGTCATTAATACCATTTTAGATGTCTGGGAAACTGCTGCTTCTCAAACCCAACAAATTATACTCCTATATTTCACAGGCGTCATTGTTTTCTTTCAGATCTAATGGACATCAAGGAAAGATTATTCCCTCAGGGTGCGTAGGAAAATTCACCAAAGGCATGCTGTCCCCACAAAAAGATAAACACATATAATCTGATAAATTACACTTTTGTAACCCTTTCCAATTACTAGCTAGTAAAATGAAAGGAGAGCTGTGCTAATTTATAACAGATTGCTTCTCTGTGCATTTTCATGTTGAACTAGCCTAAATGAGGCGATATTGCTGTCGCAGACAGTACAGACAAATAAAAGTGAATGCTTTTCCAGTTAATATACTGCACTTGCATCAAAGGGAAGCCCCAGAGATTCAGGCCACACTTAGCATAGTGTCGAAGCCCCACACTGAATTTACAGCACTACTTCTGACTTTTGGTGTCCTGCTGAGGACATCAAACTACTTGCCGCTAGATCTCACAACAGTCTCCTGATTTTATTAGTTAGAGTAAAAGAACCCAAAAAGCTAAAACCTTCAATTATTTTCTTGATTTTCTTAAAGAAACTTAAAATCTTTTACACAAAAAAAGCAATTCCACTACAAGGTCATCATGCTCAGCATATTACCATTCATTTGAAAAGACCTAGAGTGGTAATGTAGTCATACTTTGGAAAAGAATGGAGCAATTACCTTCAGCATGAAATTTAAATCCAGGTGCTTATTCCAAATTGACAGTTAGATTAAAATGTCTTTAAAAGAACAAGCAAAAGCAGTACACTCATTTACAGGTATATTTTCCATTTTGCTTCAAATCACTGGGGCTTTCAGGTTCATATAAAGGAGATTTTTTGAAGGACTAGATATAGAAATTATGAATTCTGAATTATCACACTTATGGGCCTTATTTTATAGATCTTACAGTTTTAAAATACTTGAAAGTTGTACCTTTTTGTGTCATTTATTGATTGATTTTGGAAGCTGACAACTGCAAACATTTACAAAGAATTTTTTATTTCCTTGTATCTAAATCAATACACAAATTTGGCTTACACATTAAAAACTGTATAAAATAAAAAGTCCCAAGCACGTTGCTATGGTCATGATAGAGATTTTCTCAGGGATATATTTGCTGCTGAATCATGAGTTATTTCTATTCCAAAAGGAGTTAGGAGGAATAGAAGTTAACTACCCAAGGAAAAAAAAATCCAGACCATACATCCTTTCCTTTTTATGTAATTAGCACCTTGCTAATGGTACACAATGATCCCATCAAGTAAATCGATTTGAAATGCCTTATGTTTTAACAGAACATAGCTTCTTAAATATCATAATACAATAATCAAGAAATCTTTGTAAGTAGATTGCTATATTCTGTGCTTTCATACTCAGGTGAGGTGAGAATTTCTTGTGGTTTAATAGCCGTATCAATCAAATCTACAAATAAAAACAAAGAACAAATATATCATCAGTTCCTCTGACAGATGCCTTTATTCCTGTTCAATGTAACGGAATACCAGTAGAATGCAGAGCAGCAGTTACTGTTATACTTCTAAGTGCTGACACTTTTCTAGGTCATATAGACTGTTTTTCAGAGCTCACTTCGAATTATTTTTACAAAGTTCAGTTGGTGTCAAAAGGATAATGCCTTGTCCTTTACATTCAAAATTTGGATGATTGATCAAGATGATGTGCTGTTAATATGAGGAGCCTTGTGTAAATAGTAAATTAGAATGACAGAAGAGCTGTTTTCTTCATTCTAAATTGTTCTGTATTGTGCTACTGAAAAGAAGAACATAGTAAAAGCAATAGGTTAGAATGGTCAAAAAGCTTTTTTCATCACCTGAAAATATCTTGTAAAGTCTTGATCATTTAAGGGTCCTGTTTAAGAAAATATGAAACTAACAGTTGATGAACTGCTGTCCAAAATAGTTTGAAAGCAAGTGAAGAGTCATTGTGCAGATTGGTAACTAAAAACCTTAGAATGACAGGAATGGACAGCTGTCTTCCTTAACTGGCTAATTAATTGGATGCACCATTTGTTGTGCATTTTTAAAGATTGCAATTTAATTAAAAAAAAAAAAAGGAAAGAGAACTTTTTTATCATGAACCCTTATTTTGTTTTGAAGGAAGTTCTAAAGAGGAAGAACCATCAATGTAAGTCAAAAACTGCAAACTTAGGTTCTGAAACTGAGGTATTGATATCATTATGTGAACATGTTTCTGATTGGATTATCTTTCAAATTTCAGGAGCTGAAGAAACCCAATGTAAAATGTGTAGGAATTAGCTAATTATTTACATATAGGAATGTTAATAGTAGATTGTAATTTGTCTCAAGAAATATGAGACATAAATTAAAAATTTAATTATACAGAATTATCATTAATCAAAGGAATAATTAAAAATTTATTAGGTTAAACTTAATAGTAGTGAAAATAGGTTAAAAGATGTATGATTCCATAACTAAAATTTTATATCCCAAACTAACTACATTGCATTAACAGACAACTTTAAAATCTCTGAATTTCAGGAAAAAAAGAGTGCTGTCTTTATCTAAATGACAGTCTCAGCTGCAAAGAGCCTGTTTCGTCTGCTTGGCTCCCAAATGTAACACAACTGTAGAAGTCTAATGAGATTTCAATGAGACTTTTTCTTAAAGTAAAGGAAACACTTCAACTGAGCTGCCCTGCATTTAACCTAACCATGAAAATAAATTAGCTGCCTGCAAAATATAGTTGAGTCATTGTCTCTTTCCTGGACCAAATTTGTGCGTTATTTAGGAATGCATGACAGAGTTACAGATAAATAAAAAACTATGATATGATGTATGGTATGGTATGATATGATATGATATGATATGATATGATATGATATGATATGATATGATATATGATATGATATATAAATGACTATAGGGATAAAATGAAAACAATTTTCCAAACCATATGCCTGGTAGGAATATGATGACAGTTTACTTTCCCTTCAATACCAGAACTTAAGTAGAATGAAATAAAATTTGCTTTGACAATCACATCATCTGTGACAAACAGCTTAATATAAGTGCACCAAGTGTTGGAATTTTTTTTGGTGCTCTTTTGAATCAAACTCCAGTTTTGTTGTTGGCAGCTTTATAATTTACAATGTGTTTGCATTCAGGTACATCGACTGCTTTTATGCTTTTTTCTGTTTATGAAATTTTGATATGATAGCTGAATTGAAGACTGAAACGTAGGTTTTGGCAGTAAAGCACTGAGAGTGAGGTAGATTGCAGATATTTCCACTGTCACTTCCTTTTCTTAAACTAGTAATTTTATTTGCATATCACTGAATTCAGAACCAAAACAAATATGTATTTATAACAACTTAATTTATTATACATATATGTATGTATGAATGTGCATCCATAAATCAGTTAAAGTATTCAAGATGTGTTAAATTACATTTTAAGAGGATATCCTAGACAAATCAAAAATAAGGAAAAAGTATAAAGACAGAAGAAATACTTTGCAGTGAGTTTTATCACAAACTGTGACAATGTTTTGCAAAAGAAATGTGACACATTATAATAATGTGTTTATGCCTGTTGCCCTTTAAATATGAAGTAATTAAAATAGGAAGGAAATTGTTGCTCTGAATTTAACTCACTGCTGACTCTCGTAAAGATAAGATTGCTACTGTGGTTACTGTACTGGATGAAGTAATCTCATTCAGATTGAATATGCATACAAATAGGTTAGAATTCAGAAATCAAAAACAGAACCAAAATTTGTCTGAATAGCTGGAGAAGACATGATCATGATTTAATGAACAGAATTATATATTTCATTTTGAAAACAGAAACACTTTGTCACAAGATATCACAGATGGCAAAAACTTGCATTGCTTCTAAATGGTGACAATACAAAATTATATTAGAAAAATCTACGAAGGACTTACACGTGAAGAGAGTTTCCAGCTGCAAAAGCATTCAGGGGATTATCACTGTAGGCTTTCGCTGTCTTTATATACTCCTAATTATCTGCCAGTGGCCATCTCAGATGAACGGAAGTATATTTTTATTCTGTAGCCCTTGTCTTCCTATTGGTTCTTCTTACGCACCAGCTTGCCTAAAATCAAAAAAACCCTATTTTTATTCCTTGTGACTACAGAGATAAAATATCTCACTTTGTAGGTAACTTTATAGATAAACCACTGTCAGTACATCCAGAAAAAAAGAGAAACATCTCAAACATACTGGCAATTTGAGGTTTGATGACAAAATCCACTGGCAACATACATTTTACTGTATTTTACTGACTTAGTTAGTGAACATTTATTCTAAATGCGATCTGAAGATTTGATCAGTAATGACCAAGTTCTTTCCAGAAGATTTAGGCCTGAAGGCTTGATAGGCAATTGTATTGTACAACACAGTAAGAGAAGTGGCAACATTCACACTTCATAGTCTATTGTAAGGCTCCTAACTTTAAAGCTAGCCAAATACTCTGTAAAATCATCTGCCAGGCCAGGTAATACTAAAACATCTCTCTTCTAAAATTTTGATACTGGAATCTAACCTGTTATTTTTCATGGGCTAACAGTTTTCAGGAAATGGAGCTGTGACTTGAGGTTTAGTTAATGAGCTGCATACAGAAATAGGACGGAGAGTAGAAAGGCATTTAATACATGAAAGGAATTTGAGCTCTGGGAATTTCTCATAATCCTAAGGGAAGTCACTATTCAGCTGTGTGAAGGGTCTGGACTGGGTATGCAGCTTGGCTCTAGATTGAACAGTTGATGTTGACTGTAGCTACCTCCACTTGTTCATTTCCACCCATATCTGAAATTTTGTTTGCACAACATTTGCTTATGCCAAAACAGTTTTATGGGAGAGGTTTAAAGTTCTAGTCATGGGAAGCTCAGGTGGCACAGAACTGTCATTCCAAGCTATTTCCTAACCCACAGCTATCTACATAACGCACCAGCTGCATGAAAGGAGCTGTAGAAGCGAAAAGAATGGATTTTCCAGATCACTGAGAAGCTGAGAGAGAACCAGATAATTTGGTCTCTGTTGTCGCACAATAACAGAGCCAGGACATGAGTACGTGAAGAACAATTGGTTCGTTTAAAAGGGATTCTGGTTTTCTAACTGGGGAACTTCAGAGGGTGGAGTGTGCCAGTTCATGCTGCCTTCTGTCCGATTTGAGTGGAAAGCAGAGGTGAAAATGATAATCAGTTTATCTGGTTACTCCCTGACTTGGTAATATCTTTTCCCGTAAGGGAAAAACGTATTTTCCTGAGCTTACAAAGGAAGCTTTTTTATAATAAACACAGGCTTATGTTTAGATTAGGTTTCTGCATCCCTAGGTACAAAATAATAATTTTGAATGAAAACAATGTCTTTATTTTTCACTAATAATTTGTAATTTAAGAGGCTTGGCTTTTATCCAATTTACAGGGGAAGACACCACCTGCCAGGCAGAGGTGGCAGAAAAAAGCCAATTACATTCCCATTGATTATAGTAAGGATACATATGCTGTATTGGAGTCGTGGTTCTCATATTTAAAAATGCATAGTTTTGTTAATTTAATTCAATATTTTCCATATTGTGTGCTAATGTCCAGTACTGCTCAGTTTGACAACACATCTTCTTTATTCATTAAGGTGTATTGACTTCTTTTGATCACAGTTGAAGGAGAATAACTTTTCTTTTGAACACATCCATGTTGCAGCTCATCAGATTTGAAGGCTTAAGTGACCTGCATTCCACAATGTTTTGGCCTTGTGATTGCTTGCTAAGTCAGCCCATCAGTCAGGCTGGAAGGGACCACAGTGGCTCACCTGGTCCCACCTCCCTACTCAAACAGGGTCATCCTGGAGCACATGGCACAGGACTGTGTCCAGATGGTTCTAGAATACCCCCGTGAGGGAGACTCCACAACCTCTCTGGGCAACCTGTTCCAGTGTGCAGTCACCCTTGTCTCTTGTGTTGTGGTTCAGCTACTCTGTCATCTCTTCTGGTCTCTTTGTCCTCTCCGGTGCTCTCTGTCCAAAATTGCCCATGTCACTGTGAGCTGTAGATTGTGGCCCTCCATCTCAGGGCTTGATTCTGTTTCAGCACCCTCATTGTAAAAACCTTCTTCTTTATACCTAATCTAAATTGGCCTTTTAATTTAAAACCATTACCCCTTTTCCTTATGCAATAGGCACTGCTTAAAGTTTGTCCCCATCTTTCATTCTATTTTTAAAAATCCAGGTTTCCTAGAAGTAGTGAAAATATGCCATAAAACACACACTGAGTGATACACAGAGTGTATCAGTGACAGACATGATTTTCTTTTTAAGTCTAAAAGTTTGTAATTCCTGCAATTTTCCCTTTGGATGAAAGTGTGGACTCCAGACATTTAAAAACTATTTGAAAACACTTCTAGGACCAAAGGGAATGTAGTGTAGTATAGTGTAACTGTTTCCTCCTCTTCTTAAGCATTGGAAAGTGAGACAACACCAAGAACTATCCAGTAGCTGCTTCTAAAATACATAGAGAAGAAATTTTTTGTTTCCAACACCAGTAACATTTCCAACATTGATAAAGACAGCAATGAACTTATGAATGTGTTCTGTATTTTAAGAAGAATCCAGCTTGCTGCTAGTGTTACAGCAAGGAAGTACACATCAGTAATTGCAGCTATAATCCACTTTCCTTTTTGCTTTTCTTCCAAAATTCCTCAAAAATTGAGTGTGTCAAAAGTGGTTTGAACTGGACATGGTGTTTTAAATACTTTTTGACTGGCCATAGCAATTATTTCTGCCAGTGGAAAAAGTTAAATAGGAGAAGAAAGTAGAATTTTTCAGTTCAAGTGTGCCAAGAAACATGTTGCTTCTAGTAAAAGACTGACTTGGTGTACATTACTGAAAATTGATTTGCTGAGTTCTCCTTGCTTCTAAAAATGCATTCCCAATGTCCTTCCTTTTTCATTTTGCATATAGAGTTATAAAATAGCTGTATGTACCATTAGTACTATAGAGGCACTTAGCACTAGGCAGATCCTCTGTTAGGAGCGCCAAGAATTTTCTTTCCTTTTTATCCTTTCAACACATAATTTCCTATGCACTTTCCAGTCCATACAAGGAGAGTCCAGTCGCTTTTTCTTTAATTCTCTGTTTCTCCTTTTCCTACTGATTAAACTCCTCATTGGGTTCTTCTTGTTAAATCCCCACAGAAAGAAGGGTTCTGTATGCAAGCCCCTGAGAGCAAAAGGCAAGAAGCAGAGGAATCAGATGTGTTCTTCTTCTCCCTTATCTGTACAGTACTTTTGGCAGACTAGTCTGTGGCTGTACACAAGACAGCCTTAACTACCCTGAAAAAAGAACCTCTTGTACCTCCTATTGCCCCATCAGTGAGGCTGGTCAGTCAATTCCTTCTAAAGCAATACATAAAACATTAACAAAAAAATGTCAGATGCTTTCATTTCAAGGTTTTCAGAGGAAATATAAGGTGTAGCCTGGAAAATGGCCTGCTAAAATAGCATATTCTATGTGCATGACAGATTGAGCCAGCTCACTGTTTTTTTTCAGAGGAGGATCTTTTTGCCTTGATAGCACAGCTTTTTTGGTGGGAAAGATACTCCACAAAATCCAGGTCCTGCAAGAACAGAGAAATCATTTTCCCGATGACATTTTCAGGGAGCAATACAGACAGGCTGGCTGTCCTTTTGCTTTTGATTTTCTCCATTTGAAAATGTACTTTGATCTACTTTTGGTAGTTTGTTAAGTGCCTTTAAATAGAAATAGCAGTCTGTTGGGCTAATGTGTCTAAAAAAAAGTTATTGGTAAGGCTTCTTACAGAGTATATACCAAGCAGACCCAGAACACCTTTCATTTCATCAAATCTAATGACACCTTTTCTGTGTTTCAGAATTAAAGTGGCTCAGCAATCAGTGAGCAAGTTAACTGCAGAGAAGAAAGTTGAAACGAAGAAAATCAATCCTACAGCTAGCCTGGTATGATATGGTTTGCAGTATGACATTCCAGAGGGGTTTTGTGACACCATTCTTGTCGTTCAGAATGATGGCTGGTTTCTACTGTTGTTGGAGAGTGTAGTTTTTTTAGTTTGAATGCAGCAGAATGATTTTCTTCCCAAGGATAAAATGTTAAAGCTCATACCCTATGGTAGTCAACAGTTATCTTTAACATTTAGGTCAACTGTGCCTAAGCATGGCTCTGCTATTTTAGGTAACAAAAGGAGCTGCTTTCGTGGTTTCTTCTTCCTGTCCACTCTAGTCTCTTATATTTTCTTCCTTGCTTCAAAGTGCATTGAAGCTCACTGCATATATTTTTCCAGTGGCTGGAGTGTCTGGTTTTTTTTCAAAACCTTAAAAATCTTGTTTTCTCTGTGGAATAGTGGTGGAAGGGATTAAATCCCCATTTTATTCCTTGTTGTACACCAGTGGTTTTGATACAACACAGATTTTATCATGATCTAATAATATGCATTGTATATAAATACTTTTTTTTGTCTGTGTGCAAGGCACATAGGTTAGACAAGCATTTCTCAAACGCTAGAAAGCAAGAGACCAAGGGAGGGAAATGTACATGAAAGAATCAGGGTATTTCCATTTCCAGCAGAGCATATCAGTTGCAGATCAGGCAGCAGAGATGTGAAGGACTGCACTCACCTGGGAAGAGGTCATTAAGCAAGATCATCTAGCTAATGCTAAATTGGAGTCTTTATGTCAGCAGAAACCATTCCAGACATGAGAATGTGTTAGAGTCACGTGAATTTGAAATGTATCTGGTTTTTTCTAGCTGCACTGGTCTTCACAGATGTGTATTTTTAAAGGTACACAGTATTTGGCAAGTATGTAGTGAAAGCAAACCCAGCTTTTCCACAGCAAGTAATGTGTTTTAAAGTTTTAAACCTTGAGTGCTCCAAACATTTTTTAATTAAAGAAAACTGGAACTGTGACTTGCTTCTCTATCTTCTAGACCAAAGCTCATGGGAACTTGAGAGGAGATAGAAAATTATGGACAAGAATTATAATAAAATTCTTCTTTTTCTTGAACAGAAAGAAAGACTACGTCAGAAGGAAGCCAGTGTGACGGGCAACTGAAAGAAGACGAATGAAAATGATGGAGTGATTTCATACCTTGCCTGATGCTTTACTACACCAATGGCCCAGGAAGCACCTTATGTTAGATACTGAATTCTGCTTTGCTGATCTGTCCCAAGACAATCCATTAAAGACTTTTGAGTTCCTTCAGAGGGGTTTGTATGTTCAGTGGAGGGAATTCTAAGAAGGTTTTTACATAGGAAGTCAAAATTTTTTTCTGTAACTCTTCCTGACATTGCTTAAAATGCATCTCGTTAATGGTTAATTAAAATATTCTGTGCATAATGTATTAATATGGAAGAGCTAAAATGAGCATTTTGGATGCCAATTTAAGTAGTGACTAACAACCTGTAGGTTATTTACAGGGCTTTATGTAGATGAGAGCAAATATGCCATTCAGTTCACAAAGATCTATGGCATCATACTTTTTGTTACTTCAGCAGTAACTGAGGTAAAATTGACTGATTCTGAATAATTTTACAGTGTCTAAGTATTGGATGCATCTTTCTAAAACTGATTAAATGTAATTATAGAGTCATGCTGTATTTTACTACAAATATTTTTATAGAAGCTTCAGCTTATGCCATTGGGAGTAATATTTTGCACATGAAAAGGAATATTAAAATTCTTTAGTTTTATGATTGATGGCATAACTGATTTATTTTATGATTTTAATCTAACATTTCCTAAATTTTGAGCTTCGAAAGAAAAAATTACAAAATGTATATTTTTATTTCAGTATATATTGCAAATACCAATTCCATAAAGTGATGAGTTTGTAGGTCATTTTTCATTAAGATACAATAATATCTTTCCATGAGGTTATACATTTGCCATTAAATATTTGACTTTTAATTCAATTGAAAGCTCTCTTTTTAACAGCAAATATCTCACTCTAAAATACATTATGCAGCCTGCTCTTGTCCCCCTATATTTGTATGAAGAATGTGTCCAGCATTCCTATATTTTATATATATATATATATATACACACATAATATAGTAAGTAAAACTTCAGAAAGAAATAACAGGATCTTGCTGTCCTCCTCTAACATTATAACCATTGCCATAAAGTGGCAGAGCCTGAAAATAACTCTCCTGAATATCTACCATTACTTGAAATTTTTTTACTGCATTTTAAGGATTTGGATTCTTAGGAGGAGAAATCTTGAAGCAGAAATTAATATAAGGTAAAACAGAAGAGTAATTCTGCTTGCTGTCCACAAGGGAGAAACTGACTTTATGATAGTGGTGTATGAAGTTGGGTACAAAGAGAAATTAGGTGAAGCAAAAAGGTGCAAAAAGCTAGTAGAGGAAAAACATTAGTCCTTTGCTTTGAAACTGGAAAGAATATACATGAGACAGACATCAGTTATCATACAGCAAATTTGATAGACTGAGATGAAACCTAGGCAAACTCATCCCTAGCAATGTATATTTATGTTAAGGAAATAGCAGTTGTGGAGACCCATTAATAAATTAATTTACAATTTCTGTGCAGGTTTCTTAAATTAGTATTTCTCTCATTCCTGCATGAATAAAAAAAAGGACTCAAGAGTCTCTTGTATGTTCGGGAGTTTCTATCTGCTGCAGATATACTCAAGATGTGTAAGCATAATTCTTATGAAAGCAGTCAACAGTATGCCAGCAAAAATAATCTGATTTGTAGTTTGACTGGTCCCATTGCAGAGAAGAAAAAAATTCCAAAGATTTAAATTTCCTGTCTTCCACTAACGAGGTGAGGTACATTTTCTTCCAGTACTATTAGTGATGAATAAGAGGAGCAATAATGCCTGTAAAAGCCAAAGAACAATAGCAAGCAAGGCAATTTTGATGAGTGTTTAAGCAAACAGTGTTTATTTTTATATCGTTTTCTATCTATCATGAAGATAGTGTATATTGCCATTTGACCTGATTGAGAGTTTTTCAATGAAATGCATTACTTGAAGTATTATTCAACAAAAGCAGCACTGTTTGTGAAAATGGATGGTCTTGAAAATTCCCATTAGAAGTATATTGTGGAAAAAAGGTTTTAACTTATTGAAATATCCTGTTTCAAAATTTCTAAATGTGAATTTTCATTTTTCAGTTCAAATTGACTTAATTTTGAAATGTTGAAAATTGTATATAAAAAGGGATTAAAATTATTCATTTAAAGCATTCCTTGATCAGATTTATAATTCTTTTATCCGATTAGCAGTTTGCCAAGGTTTTGAGAATTAAGGCTATTTTTTTAGAAGATTCAGAAACTTATATAACACAGGGACCTTGTTTCTTCCTAATTTTCAAGTGTATTGATTTTCTTCTCAAGTCAGAGTTTCTGATTCCAGCTTCACCCATGACTTAAATCCTCTACTACTAATTAGACTATTTTTAAATGAAAAGAAGAATTCATCTAGATTATTTGATTCATTCTCTTAATCAAGACTTTAAGACTCCTGGATGGAATTCATCAGCTAAATATCACACTTTCCCCCCCTAGTGATATCCACAAGTGGCTTCAGACAGTGATTGAGGCCACAATGGAACACCTGCTGGCTTTAAGTAAAATTGTGTGTAGGAGAGGAGATATTTACAGGTATGTCTACATAAACTCTTTATGAAATATTTAGACACTTCAGGCATAAAAAATATGCATCAACCAGCATTCATGTTTGGGGTCACCAACTGTCACCAAACACTATGTTTTAAGCTTTAAGCTTTAGTTTAATGCCTCACTTTACCTTGAGCTTCCTGGTTTGGGGAGAATAAAAGGACAGAAGGAGAAAAGAAAGAAACTACGAAGAAGTAATGGAACAGAAGTCTCCAGTACATGTCTACATTACTGTCAAGGAAGTAAAAGAGTGGACTCAATTAAGCCAAGTAGCAATAGCTAGACAGTTAAAATTTTCTGGTCTATTTAACTAAAAATACCTCAAATCTTCACAGAAATCACTTCTGTGACTGTGAACTAGATGTGGCTTAAGAGGGAGAATTTTTTGTTGTGTTTTGTTTTCATTTCTTCTGTTACTGCCAAGCTTCTCAAAGACTGTAAAGCAAAGCACTATTAAAACCCATGTTACTCATTAGGTGCTTATTACCCACAATAAAAATACACAGTACTGATTTATAAATCGAATTATTAGGATGAATTCAGTGTAGATGAGTGTATAATAATCTGCAAAGTGCTCTTTACATTATTTACAACATTACCACTTGTTGATTTTAAAATGGAAGACCTTTTAGTGTCTTTGAGATCTGACAATATAAATTATTTTTTCATTATATTTTTACTAAACTATGAAAACTACCCAGGTGTTTTACCCATGCAATTGTTTTTGCCTTGTGCTTTATCATAAGGTTGTAAATGTATAGATTGAGTATCAGACTTTTATATTTAACTTAGAATTTTTTGCATCAAAACAGAAACTATGATCTTCAGTTTCTGTATATATATAAAATTAAAGTACAATGGGTGGAATATTCAGTAAGCAGAGAGAAAAAAATAATTGAGCATCTTAAATGCTTGTAGAAAGGATATATTTTCTGTAAGATTTCAACATTTCTGAATTGCTGAGGATACCTCCTCCAACCAGATATAAACAGCCAGGATATCTCTGACCAGTCTATTTTTGATCTGCATGAAACATGAATAAAATATTTTGTTATCCATGTGGTGTAGAGGGTTCTTATTGCCCTTATATTCCAGTAAATTAATAGCAATTCCTCTCTTAGATCGAAACATCTTTCCCAGCTGAACATGGGGCAGTGGAAGACTTTGTAATACTTTTTTAGTAATACTATTTCTTCCTTGTTTCAAGTCAGTATCTTAAAAATGGATGCCTTAATACAGATAGTGTGGATATGGAATTTCAGAAACATACAGTTTAGAAATATTAATCTCCTTAATCTGTGTTTAGGCACCCATCTGAATGTGCAGTTTCAGAAAATCATGTTTGCCTGGTTTTTGCTCATTCTTGGCCTTGTCTCAGTCTTGTTCAGTATTGTTAGGGATCTTGCTCTTTTTTTTTGTTCTTTTTTTTCTTTAACACTTTTGGGATTTATTAAAGCCAGTTAGAGAATTTCAGGATTTCCAGTCTGGAGAGTTCTCTTTGGCATTCTTCATTTGAAGGTAAGCCTATGTATTTGCACATAAATACAAAGAAAATTTTAAAAGAAAGTTAATTTGATTATAGTCAATAAGTTGCTTCAAAGAGAGAAAAATACCAGGAGCTACCAAGGAAAAATATAACAAAACAGTATAAAAATCAGATAAAATTATCAATGAACTATTAGTAATGAGGCTGATAACCCCTGGAAGAAGTTAGTAAAGACAATTGTGCTTTCTCCATTTTCTGATGTTTCCAAATAAGGATGGAAAATTTTTCGGAAAGGTCTGTGTTGTCGAATGCAGCTTACTGGGCTCTGTTCAAATGTAGCTAAGTGGCATCCCCTATCCATTGATTCACCTGTTCCAATAGTTCCTCTAGGCAGGTAAATATAATAATAAATATTTAAAAGACTTAATATTTTTTTTATTATTATTATCAGTAATGAAATATTCTTATCTAAGATTGAAGAGCTCTTTGTTGTGATTTTGAAATTAAAATACTGCAAACAGTGTGGTATAGAACAACATAATGCAGGAAACCATTGTCAAATAATAAATGGTTATATTTCCAATGATTAATAATTAACATTTGTTGCATGCATCTTATGGTATTAAGATAGCAAATTTATATGCTCTGAAATTCAACACTGTTTTGGAGTTCCCAGGCTAGGTCTGAGAAAACTGGCATTTTGGATTGCACAGTGAGAAATTGCAGAATCACAGAAACCCAAGTTCCTTAGCAGTCAAAGGTCTGAGCATATGCAAGAGACCTTTCCTTGGGTACAGTTAACATGGTGCCAAATTTAAATAACTGTCTCTCTTTTTAGTGGATTATTAGATACAACCTGCTAATATCATGACCAAATATTTCCACTGTTCAGTAGGGTTTTAAACTATAAGAATTTTTTTGCAACTATTTTAGAAATATAAAGTTCAGAAGTTGTACAAGCAAAATTGGTAGGACTCTTCAAAAGTACTTGGGTTTGCAAGTTTTTTTCAAAATGCCTGCAAGACCTTTTCTTGTGTGTTTTTTTTAACCATTTTCTCAATTTAAAAATATTCCTAACAACATTACTACAACTGATTTTTTTCCAGTCGTTGAAAATGTGGTACACCTAAACAGTACAATCTTAGAAAATTTTGCAAGCTTCAACTGGATTTAATTTTTGATTTGATACCTCATAGAATTCAAGCTTTTAAATTAGGATTTGTTAGTAAAATTTAAGCACTGGATATAAGAGAATATATATTCTAAGAAGCAATGAATTAAAAATGCTGAACTGATACATAGCTTAGAGACACAGTGTTTCGCCTTCCTGGGAGGACATTATCAAGTGACATAAGCTTTTCCCTAATGTGGAACAGCATTCCATTTCCTGTGATTTCCTTCTGCCAGGTGTCATCTCAGATTAAACTAAAGGTTGTATTCCTCTAGCCCACATGGTAAAAAATGTCCATAGACAACCCTAGAGGGTCATAGGACTGAATAAAATCTTTTAGAAGCCTGTTAGGAAAACTGTACTGAACTGTCCCAGTGTTGGACATGATTTCTGTGGTAGGATCTTGCCTGCAAAGGTTTTGGAGTCCTGGGAACTTCTGGAGGATGGAGAAAGCTGTTGGCATGGCATCTTTGCTTTAGCCATCAGTTTCTAACAGTAGGTTTCTCAGGAGTTACACTGCAGAATTCCCTGAGCATAGATTGCCCTGGGGACTCCTAGAAGGGAGAATGGAAAATAATGTCAATGGATGATTTTCAAAGGGGAAAGAGATCATACAGATTAAGGTAACAGCTAGAAGACTTTTCCAAAATAGCAAAAGTTTTGTAGAGTTGTATAATCTCCTCATTAGGTTCTGCAGATGTCAGAAATGCTGCATTCATGTATATGAACATCATTCTGTGCCTATTACTGATCAGATGATTATTTGATATGAACAGAATCACTTATCTTACTCTTTCATTATGCTCTGACCAGTAGAATATTGACTACAAAAACTGTTGAAAGAGCAATCCATCATCAGAGTCCTGACAGACAGCTGTGTTTCAGGTTTCCCAATGTTGTTCTGGCAGGAACATTCATATTTTCCTAGAGATAAGATGACTTTAGCTGTCATGACATCTGCCTTCTCAGCCTCTCTTAAGCATAAACTGGTACTTGTATCATAGGGTCAAATGATGGGGCCAAATTCTGTCCTCACTGATAACTATAGTCTTCACTGCGATTACAAGGTAACTGTGGCACAAACTACTACTAAGAATGTTAGGATGTTTTTGTGATAGACATTGAACCGTAATGTATTTGATAAGCTTAAAGACCTGAAGAGTATTGACAGGCTGAAATTTGTGTACTATATTGGTACTGACAAATGGCATCCTTATAGAAGTTAAAGTGACTGTAGAAAGAGGACCTGTTATATCTGTTTACTGGTTGATAATGTTTCTTGAATTTTTTGTATCTTCCACAAAATGACTTCTCAATTTCTGAAGTATGCATTTGAGTACTTTAAATAGTACATTTTCTCTCTGACTTCTCCCAGAGGGGCCAAGCTTGCAGTTCAGTATTCTACTGTCTCATTTGGCATGCTGTAAATACATTCCATTGTCATTGAGCATCTTGAGCAACTGTCCACAGACAGGATGTTATAGAAATTGCAGAAACTGGGTAGCAATCTAAGATTATAGCACTATTTCCTACAGCTTGGAGCATCAATAGTTAGCCTATTAACATAGATACTGTATAGCACCTGATACTTCTTGGCTGTAAAGCAGTTTTAGGGATGGATTGCCATTAGCAGCTAATCATTATAAACTGGATAAAAGCCATGTTCTTCTTATAATTTTTTCTATCTGTTAGGGTGATTTTTTGTGGTGTGGGTATCTTCTGGATTTTACATGGGAAGATACCATTTTGTAATCAATAAAAACAGAATAAGCTCACAGTTATACTCTAGGCTTTTTTCATATCTGACAGAAAGATGAATAAATAAAACTGATTTCATTCCACATAAAAATAATAGTTTTTCTCATTCTATTAATTTTTTTATTTTGTTTTACAGTCCGGTGTGTTTCAGAAGGGCTGTAAAGGCTGTAAATGAAAATGTTGCAGTGCCATTGAAATAACAATATAAACCTCACTATATCTTCCTTGTGGATTTTCTTTTGAAGTCAAGTGTTTGGTTGGGTTTGTTTGGGCTTTGTTTAATTAAAAGATTATATTATATCAGACAACTGAGCCAGCTTTTCTTGGACAAGTTTCTAAGGGGGCCTGAGTGCTAGGGTAGTCAAGTGAAATAATCTGTGTGTACACTCATCAGGCTTGTAGCCTGAACAACACACTTTCATCTCTGTATAGCTCGGAAAAGGGAGACTTGAGAGGGAAATTTAGCACATTTTTAGGGGTTGAGTTCAGAAAAGCTGTGCGAAATTAAATGTGCTTGTCATATTGAGTTGGGTTTGAAACCAGTGATACTGGTTGCAAAGGAAGACTCATGCTCCATGTCAGATGGGACTGGATAAGGACTTTGCACAGAGTTGATAAAAGCACTGTTTCTTGGAAGTGCTTTCAGCAAAGCTGTGAATGCCCAGATGATGACTTGACTGTATGTTCCCTTGGAATAACAGAACTATATATTTTAAGAAATATATGTATAATGACACTATTTTTGGTGGGGGGTATATCAGCCTCAAGAACAAAAGCTGCCCCTGCCATTGTACTTAGCCATTGCTCTCTGTACTAAAAGTTTTGCCACATTTGGAAGTTCCAGGAAGCAAAATGGAGAAATAACATTGGGTGAGAAATCAAGACCTGACCACTGGAAAGTGTTTTTAGTAGGATTATAGTATGATTTTCAACCTTCATTTAGCTATTTTGGTTTTTTTTTTCCTTTCCAATCATTTTGAGTTAAATATTTGCACTGTTGAACATTATTATTGTTGGTACACTTCCCTCTCTTCTCTCCATATGATGCAAAATCATCAAAAGAGAGGCCTCTTCGGCTGCTTAACTTTGAAGATGTAGCAAAATGGTAAATTCTCTTGCAATGATATTAATGTTCTATGTGTACCTAGCAAGTTTCACAGACATAACAGCATTTAGGTCTCTTATGTTCATATGGGATTTGCTTTAATAAAATCATAGCTTTGCTTGAATGTTTGCAAATACACTCAGCAATTAGATATTTGCTGTCCTTTGAATTGAAATCAACTTTGCATTTATCATCCTGCAATATATAAAGCAAAAATAATGGAATATTAATATGGTTTAGCTTTTTTTGGTTTTCAGAATTAAACTCGTTTGAATAGGTCTTGATTAAATATGTTATAAATGTCTTAAAATAATAAGTTAAATAAATTCAGGTGCATTTTCCCCCCTCCACGTTGTAATTATGTGTGTGTGTGTGTGTGTGTATGTATGTGTGTGTGTGTGTTTCTACTGTGTATCTGAAAGTATAATTTTCTCAAAAACCAAGATGTGCTATGATTGACTTTGTAAAAGTTATTGTAGTGGGATGGAGTATTTATTTTTAAACTAAATTCTCAAGGAGACATTGACTATAAATAAAATAATTTATTTTCCTCCTCAGGTTTTTTGATATTTTTTCAATTGTCTTTTTTGTATGCAAAATATATTATTGGGTAGGTTTCTCTGTTTGAAAAATTCTGTCTAAATAACTTCTTTTATTTACACTGCTTTACTGATACAGTTAATATCCCAGGTTCAGTGTGCTTGTTAAAAAAGACAATATTTCTCAGCTCTGCAAGAAATTTGAATATCTACCTTACTGATACCAATTTCTTGAAGATTTTTTTGGGGGCGTTCATCTGAAACAATTTGCACACATCTGAAGCTGTAGATTTCCTTTAGTTTTCGTCCCACCTTTGGAACTCGTCACATTTTCAGATGTGTAATATTGAAAAGCTTTTAAGTAACTCAGACCATACTACCCACAAAATCATAATAAAATAGTATATCAATGGTTTCTATCATCCATGTCTCCAGACATTAATATTTGTATTCTGTTTTCTAGGGGAAGAAAAAAAACTATGAATTGAATTATAATTTTGTCTAGATTTTACTGTTACTTGTATAACTATATTGATAGTGTAGGAAACCTTACTATCATTAGTGTATTTTTTTTCCAGTTTTCTTACAGCCAGAATAGAAAACAGTTACAGTTTCAGTAGAAAATTATGCTGTGATTTCATTCAGCAACTGACCATTTTGGGGAGTACAGAAATTAAGCATCTTCAGCAGGATGCTCAGGAACTCTTCAAAGACAGATACATTTTAGGGAATTTTGAGCAGGATTTTAGCATCACACATCACATAAATTTAAAATCAGAAGACTGTGATTTGGTTTTAGATGTTTCTGAAAACATTCTTAATGTATTTGTTTAAAAATTCTTATCTTTAGCCAAGCAGAGGTTGGAGTGATCATGTTAAGAGACATTAAGAGCAAATATATTCTATAAAGGACCTTGAAAATCACAACAGGTTAAAAGAGGGAGTGGAGAAACTCAGCAAATCTACAGCAGCATGATCAATGAATTTTTGTTTGAAAAGCTGCATTTCTCATCATGGAAAAGACTGGAGGAGACAAGAATCTAAGCAAGAATTTCAGCTACATAGATGAATTGTAGATATATTGCCATAAAAAATCCAATCACCAAGGTGGAGAAATTGACCAAATACAAAGAACTGTTTGCAATCAATTTTCTGTGGAAGGAACACACTGGAGTTGTGACCAGCCTGGTCTAGTGCAAGGTGTCCCTGCCCTTGGCAGGGGGGCTGGAATGGGTTGATCTTTAAGGTGTCTTCCAACCCAAACCATTCTGTGAGTCCATAAAGACACTAGATGCCACAATGATGAGCATGTCAGAAATATCGAGATAAACACTCAACAGTTAAGCAAGCATGTAATTAGTTACAGCATCTTCATTAAAAGTAGCTGAGCAAAGCAATCCAGCTTATAGACAGTTGCTCTCTCTTCCTTCTCAAATTATTTACTGTCTAGTTTCATGATCCTCTAAGACAAAAATTGGTGTGTTGCTGAAAAGATGGACTTCCTGAGTGTTTTTGCTTGGAATCCTGATATGCCAGGATATCAGGTGACAGATGGTTTATTCATGTTAACAACTAATTTAGTTCATTAAGAACCTGAATTTGGTCCTTGGGTCCAAAAGTTCTTGAACGTTCTTTATGCTTCTTTGCATGCAGGAAGTTTTTAACAACACACAACATCTAGCCAAAGAGCAGTATTTGCCATAGAGTAGTGCCTGTTATTCTGAGCGAAAAAATGCCACATGCAGAGAAGAAAATACATCAGATAAAGTGAATTTATTTTCAAGAATAATAACATACGTGTTGAACAGAAGTCCAGATTTGTAAGACCAATCCTGAAGTTCTAAAATAAATGCTACTCTTCTGAACACACAAAGCTCTCATCAGACATAAATCTTATTTTCTATGAAGCAGAATTATTTATTATTTGTTAAGGTATTTCAGCTCATTGGCTATTGAAAATGTTGCTTTATAAATACAGAATTAATTTGTGATACACTGATTTAAAATACTGTAAATCAAATTTCTGCCTCTAATTAAAAGGCAGATTAGATCTATACAATTAAGTAATTTCAGAGATGCATTGTTTCATGTCTGTAAGTATCACAGCCATTTATCCAGAGGTTAAATCTGGAAATAAAACTAAGCAATTTTTAAATTACTTTATATAAATATGCAGGTACATATATATGCACATGTATATTTTTTTAAAAAATATGTATACATATATATCTCTAAGAGAAGCTATGCTAGTGATACGGCTAAAGAAATTGATCCAGTCATGGATCTAATAGCTGTATTTCAGCAATCTATAATGAAATTTTCATACATGCATTGTTCAGGAAAGGACAGCTAGTGCAAAATCAACCATAAAAGCTGGATAACTGTAGTTATTGAAATAATTTAAAAGCAAATGAACATTTGAGATGTGTTGATTAGAAAGCTTTAATCAAAGCAGACTGGGGATTTCTATGTGTAACCTCTTTTGCAAGACTAATCCTAAGGTCCTTTACAAAATAATGAAATTAGCAATGCAAATATTGATGAATCCGGTAGGTCAAACAAAGCAGTCCTTGCTCTTGAGAGTGCCACTACTGTAAGTCAACAAACCAAGGGATTCCAGGTGCAAAAAAAAGTGCAAGCCTCCAAGCCAGCCAAATGGGAGACCTGGCTTTAAAGGCATGCTAGGTTTTTGGTAAGGATCAAAAAAAGTGTTGAAGACAGTTTGCAAGTCTTGGTTTTGCTTGCTATATAATTGTTACATTTCATTGTGTCTATTTGCTCCAAGGCTTTTTGCATCTTACAGACAATCTTTGACACATCCATGAATGTGCCTAATCTTTCCTGTAAGCCTGTGGATGAACAGGTGTATGGGCTTCAGAAGTTCCTGGGTTGCATATAGCTCATTTACTACACAGACTGGTGCTTGAAAAAATGCTGTTCTTATATGGACAATTCCCAGACACTTGGGAAAAGTTAGGGGTTTTCAAGTTTGGTCTTACAGTACTGTTTAATCTACCCCTGAAAAGAGAAACTAAAGCTCCACAGATCACAGCTGAAGACAGGCTCAGAAGAAATGGGTGGTGATTTAACTTTTACAACTTATTCTTTCTGGGTGAAACTTGTTTAGGCATGCTGGGCCTTCATGAAAACCCTCTGCAGCTTCTTAAAAAGAATGTGAGGAGTGAGTGAGGAATAATATTTTCAGTCACAGTGTGTTATAAGACTTCTAAGACTTCTTTCTTTTTTTCCCTTTTGCATTGTTTCCTCTTTGTAAATTTTTCTTCCTCTTTCTCCCTCCCTGTTTAAGAAACCAGTGCTAGATTCATGTGCATTTATCCAGCTCCAATATATGTTCATTACTAATAATAAGATTTATTCAAACTGCAAATTCCAAGACTGAAATGATTAAGCCATTTGAAATTGCTCCAATAGTTGATCTCTAAATTTCTCAGCCATACTTTTGGTCATGCTTATAAGAATTGATGTTAGTACTTACAAGTTTTCATTTCAGATTCAATTAGTCATAGAGTCAGGCACGAAACTCCACCATATGATTCATAACCAATCAAAATATTGTAAATCAACCACTGAGAATTCTAGAAATATATGAGTAGCTAAGCAGTAAAACTTGAAATCAACTTGTTACAAAAAGCTTAACCCACAAATGGCCATACACAGTTGAGCTCCAAAGGACGGTGTGTGTGAGTTAAGGGAAACATTTTTAAATTCTGAAGTCAATATTTTTTATCTTTTGCTTCTCTTATTAACCTCAAAAATGGAAATATCATGATGTTTTAAAGTTTTCTTTGCCAGTCTCCCTTGCAGCATCTGTAGCAGTATTTTTGGCTGTTGATTGATTGTGAATCAGACAAGTGTGTTAATGCCCCTTTTTTTTAACTTTGAGAATCTTTGATTTCCATTGAAGTGTATATGAAGGCCGACAATTCTCATTTTGCATGTGATTCATAGCAGCCATAGCAATCCTGCCTTTGAGAAGTGTAGTGGTGCAATGCAAGTGTTCTGGAAAGGCTAGGCATTCATGATAGGGTTTTAATTATAGATCACATTGCTACCCTTGGGGTCTGAAGTTCAGTGATATTAAGGATTTGAAAGATTTTTAAATTGCTCAGAATTTTAAAGCAAAGCACAATGTGAGATGTATTCTCTGATAACAAATTATTTCCTAAGAATGAGTAAAAAACAAGGCCAAGGTCAGAATTTTGTGGTCTCATCCAGATTTGAAGTCATCATCAGAAACTCTCATATAATGATCTTCCCCACCACATCCCTTGGATGATACATTCCAACATTCCAAAATGGTGTTGCAGATCCAAGATGGGTTTCTGAGAGTGCTTCATGCACACACTTCTGAAGTTGTCTTTATTGCTTACATACAGTAGTATCTTTTTGGAAGTTTTCACAGTATCACGAGAGTACTTCTTTCTCCTCATTGCTCTCTGTTTGCTGACACTGCCACAGAAAGCAAGCTGTGGGACCATGTGCTATGTCCCTGCAACAAAAACACCTTGAGATTTTTACTGAATTTTTAATGAGAATTTATTATTAAATTCCCCATCTCTTCTGGTCTTAAGTGTCTTCTATATCAAACCAAGTTAACTTGCAAGCCTGTTGAGAAACATTAATAAAAAACATGAAGGGAAAACAGTTTCTGAATTCACATACTTAAAAAGAGAACAAGTTGCATATGATCCTATTCAAAGTCAGGAAGTTGATTAGGTTATTTTCTAAAAGCAAGAATCAGTGTGAACTTGAATCACATCGAGATGCATGTTCTTTGCTTGAAACAGCATTAAACAGCTGAGAATCAGTCACCTTACTTCAGCAGTGTTTTTGAGAGAATGGGGGTGAAGGAAATACTAATTTTTAAGTAATGTGAGCACAAGAAATCTGATGCCAAACTGCCCTTTTTGCTCCTGGGATTGTTTTGAGCTAAGTCCCAAGGCATCTTTCTGAAAATCTATCCTTTAGATTAAAAAAACAAAAAGGCAAAACCCACTCTCTTGGACCCTACTGTTTTAGTTCCCTGTATGAATCTTCTGGTTTGATTTAGGAATGTGCTGCTTGGTTCCCATGTGCATTGTTGTTGTAGTATTTACTTTGGAAGGAAAAGTGAGTATATGGTTCACGCCTTAACCTTGTCAAGCTTTCCCCTTACCAACTTAAGCTGACACCATACAAATTCTGAAAGGAAAGGCCACAGCCAAAATTAATCATAAACATTAACCATAAAATATTACTCTTGACCCTACCAAGGAGCAGACCTCTAGGAATAACATCCTGCTCCTTAAGAAAATAACATCCCTCTCCAGCCGAGAGGTGCAGACGATCTCATCTGTGCATGACGGACATGCTGACCTGTGCCTCAGGCTGTAACATCTGATCTCAGCTCAGAGGGTAATGTGCACTCCAGGCCTTACCTTATGGAAGTCAAACACAGCCCTACAAATAGGCTTTGGCACTTGTGTCCTCTGCATGAAACCCATCCTGTCTGAGGTTGTGCTGTAAGGCTGGGTTTTGTGCAAAGACAAACAGACTAAGGCTGAAGCTGGAAAAGGTAGGTATACACATCATTGAACCAACAATGAGCCCTGAGGTAAGGTGACAGTCTGTAGCTCCTTTGTAGCATTTCACTTGAATAGACCCTATGAGAAGTTTATTCCTAGAGGCACAGTCCGTAGGTTATTGGAGGACATTATTTCCATAGCTATCAGGCAGTATGCTGTTCATCCGCAAATTGAATTATTGAAGCCTCTAAAATCTGAAAATTCCAGAATCAAAACTAATTAATATTGCCAAATACTGATTTTATTGGGAAAAGAAATAAAGAAAAACTTACTTATTGCAAGTTACTGGAGATGAAATATAAATGCCTAAATCAATCAAGACCTGCAACATTGAATGAAGCATTCCCTAAATATCATTAAAATATTTGGCCTGTAATAATAAATCAGGTTACTTCCCAGGAGATGCTGGTTGTACTGACATTGATAGGGGGAGATTTCAGCAGCAAGCCATTGAACTTGTCAAGGGTGCCCCACAGATATATTTCTGGTATTGCAGGCCTCCCTTAATTCAATCTCTTGCCAGCGAGAATGAGATATAAGTACCGCGTTTTCAGGGGTTCTGCTTAGCATAAACTCTTCAGTGTCACCTCAATAAGTGATTTTGGTCTTCCTTTTCCCAGCATGTCAGCCTCAGATGGAAATCAAGCTGCTGTTGGGATTGACAGGTTAAATGGGAAGAGAACTGGTGAGAGAAATGACACCATTCTAAATTGGTGCACTTACAGTCGTTACAGAAGATTAAAAGATTTCCCTGGTAACACTCATTTTTTTCTGTGGGAGAAAGTGGGGTTTGTTTCACCCATTGACTAATACTAATCAAAGCATAAATTTCAAGCTTTTGCAATTAAATTATTACTTGTAACAAGTTAACGTGGTTAAAACTTCTCTGGGATTTTTATGCCACACTGAAGTACAGCTATGCCCTCTGTGAGTGAATTTGACAGATTCGATAGAGATGGTGGAGATTCTTGCTGTGTTATCTGCTGAATAAATGCCTTGAGGTAAGTGAATATTTTCACAGGAATTGATCTGTGCCTAATTTGTACTTGTGTAGTCTATTTATAGCTAACAAATGTAAACTGTACTCTATGCAGATGGCTCACTTCTGACAACGCAGTACAAACTGAGTACACTCCTCCTTTCACACTAATGCCAATACATCTCTCGTGTTATTAATAAGCTAT
Organism: Trochalopteron elliotii; assembly: GCA_024734555.1. Taxonomy (NCBI): domain Eukaryota; kingdom Metazoa; phylum Chordata; class Aves; order Passeriformes; family Leiothrichidae; genus Trochalopteron; species Trochalopteron elliotii. The sequence goes on from JANPWX010000360.1 coordinate 1,109,942, forward strand.
TTAGACACATTCTGACAGCAGACTAGACCTTGTCTTTGAGATCAGTACCTGACGCTCATATTTCTTCGCTCTTGCCCTCTGTTTCTTTTCACCATCCATCACACTGACTTTTACTTCCTATCCTCTCCTGTGAAATAGACACTACCTTCGTTTTTCATCAACAGTAAAACAGATCAAGGTGGTTTCATGTGTTGGTAAAGATAAATGTCGAGGCTAAAATCTTTCCTTGTGTGTCTTCCATTAAATTTCACTGTGTAGCATTTGTATACTTTTCAGCTATGATGCACAAAAGCCAGTGCTGCAAAAGATTTTCAGAGTCTCATAACATCATGCCTTTATAGAAAACCAGTGTCCTTTTAGGAAATCAGTGCTTCTGCCATGAAATCAAATACCATTAAAACTGCCCTGTGTTTTGTGACTTACTTGTCCAGTCTTTTCAAATGGCCCGTTCTCAAATGGCACAGGTTGTATATCATGTCAAGGAGAGTGCCTTGGAATGTAGAATGTGCCTTGGAATTACGCAAACATAATAGTAATAGTAATGTGATAGTGATAAATAAAGATGTTTTTTCCTCTGTAGTTATAGCAATGGGAAGGAGGAAAAGATGTGAAGATGCATTTGAACAATTCTCATTGGAAGAGTCTTTTCTTTTACCCAGCTTCTCTTGAGGTGAGTTAATTGCAAGTCTTCTCACTTAAGTTTATGTGACAGAAAGAGACAAACTTTTTTTTGTGCATCTGTATAGAATGTTTTGTCCCTGGTAATGAACTAAAATATTTGGTTCTGAAGAAAGGAATTTTTCTTTTGGCTTACAAAGGAGTTTGTTGCAAGAACTAAACTCAGTTGTACAGGAGTAGGGAGCCTGCTGACTTCTGACAGTCCATCAAGGCTGACAGCTTAAGAAAACCTGCCAAGGTAGCTGTTCTCTCAGTTAGCTGAGCAATGGCATTTTCATCACCAAAGTTCAGAATTTCTTGCAGAGAAAAACTGACTCTGACTTTTTGAACTTTCAGACTACTGAGCTGAGCAGAGTGAAACCAATTGTTGAGACACCATGCATGGATCTAAGGGACAGATAGGTACAAACTATGCCAGAGAATCATGGTAAGACATTCAGCCTGCTTTTTTTTTTCTATTTCATTTTAACCATTGTTCTTGCTCTACTGTTCTGAGTTTTACCAGCTTTTCACCATTTCTCAATAGTAGTGAATATACAAGATCTCCTGTGAGAAACCTAAGACCACTTAAAAAGCAGCGCTAAGAGCTGCAATTCACAGAGCAATGTTCTCCCTGAAGCTGAGGATCCAGACCAAAAGCAAGCTGGACCTCTTGAATGTTATGGTTCCTCAGCAGCTTTCACTGGTGTTCATTCAGCAGCAGCTCTCCTTTTAGAAAGCATATTCTGTACAAAAAGAACACTAAAAGCAACTCAATGGTGAAATTAGAGATCTACATAGATTACACTCCCAATGCAAAGGGATGGATTAGCTTAACTTTCAACTCCTGCTGCTTAATGTTGATTTAATATATTGTCTTGACTTTTAATAAGGTTATTGAAAGATAAAAGCATATAAGGAGCTGTGCCACAGATGCGACAGTCAGAACTTCATACGCAAAATAAAAGAGACATTATAATAAAATGAAAATTGAATGTTGCTTGTATAAAATCTGGCTTTGTTTTGATGCATAAAAAAGCAAACACTCTTCCATACTGAGGTTTTCAAGAATGTCTTAAGTACACAATGCTTCTGATGCCACCCCAGTTGCCTATATATAGATCTGTCTTGTGTAAAGAATTTAAAAAGCATTAGAATGGAGAAATCAAAGAGACAATAAATTTTAAACCAATCTTATTGTCTGCAGCCTAAAGTGTTATTAAGATCAAAGTGGAGCAAACATCTGGCATTTGCCTTACTGCAAAAATTAGATCAAATTACCTACCATAGGATTTAGATCCATTCAATAAGTTATTTCCATTATACACATTGTTTTCTTTCTCCTTTTTTATTTGCTAAATCTACCTTAACACCCAAATTCTACTCTCTTCATTCATCTGAAGTTGAAACAAATTAACAACAAAAATGGAAATCATGTTCCTCATGAACATCTGTTTTCAAAGGAACATTCAGGGTCCTTCAGATCCTAAAGAGAGAAGTTCAGCAAGACTTGATCCTTTAAGTGTAATTGTCTAGAAATAAACTTAATTGAATACACAAAACCCTGTCGCCATCCTTCAAAACAAATTCTTCATGACTACTCTTGTAACTGGTGTCATTGCTGACTTTATTCCATACTAATCACTCCTAAAGTGTGTTATTAAGAAGCCTGGCACAGTGGCCAATAGTTTTATGTATAATCTTATCCAATATACATTTTTTCAGCCTTCTAAATATATCTAATGCACACCTTGGCTTTTACACTTTGTTTAGAAAGATAAATGCATTTATGTTACATCTATATAGCATGACTTTTTAATTCTCTGTAGAGAACAATGCACTAATACAAAGCTAAGATTGAAAGTATGTCTCTTAAATATAGAATGTAATGTGTCCTTACACCTGAAAAACTCAATTACAAAAGTTGAATTAAAAGAAAAACTATGTTTTCTGCAAATTCATCATTATATGAAACAAAAATCTCAACAGTGCTCAGTAGTGATACCTTACAATAAAATTATGTTTAATGAATTTGAGCATTCTATCCCATATGAGCTGTAAATTACACATTAATTCTTTCCAATTTCTTTATTGCCAGAAACCTTATTGATATTACTAGGCAGAAAGGTAAGACATAGCTCTCAAATGTTCTGGAGAGAGAGAAAGGTTTTTTTAATCTTTTTTTTTTTTTTGCTCTTGCAATGTGAACTGTAATAATATTTTTTTCCACAAGGCATTCTTTAAAAAAGAAACGCAAATGTAGCAAGTTCAAATTTTCTTCGCAGAACTTTTCCTGTGAGTCAGTGTAATTTTTCCATTTGATCCATCCCCAAGCTATGTGATCTATATCTGTTCCACAGCAAGGAGGAGTTATTGCTTATCACAGCCTAGAAGTTTAGGGGATTTTAATGCAATTCCAAATAATCTTTTTTTACATCAGTATAGACTTTCTCATATCTTGCTCCTTGATTATTCAATAAAAAGTGGATACCAAATTTTATTTTCAAAACTTAGAGAGTAATAGGAAAGGGAGCAAGTGACAGTTAAAATTTCTGTATTGCTCCACCCAGACCCCTGAAAGCTAGAAGAAGAATTCAGGCAGCCAGAAGCCACACATTAAGAAAAGGCACCTTAAAGCCACCAGTTCCATTCCCAGGCAGGCAGTGCAGATAGGCTTCAGATGTTTTTATGTAGATGCATTACAAGGTAGCATCAAAAATCTGCACTGGAATTCTTTGTGATACTTGTGTGTTGCTGGAAATTTCCGGTTTCAGTCTCAGCTGATAAATAAATCTGATGATAATTAAAAATATGAACCAGTAATAGCTCCATTGTTTTGGTTAAATACAAATACATGTTAAATTTCTACTCCCTTTAAATGATACAGCTCTCCCCTTTGGTTAATGCATTGCAACCATCCAGGTAAGCAGGACAACTCAGAAAAAATTGTAGACGTTCTTCTCCCAAAACGTACTGTTGTATTTCAGTAACTAATGAAGTGGTTTCTAAGGCAGGTTTGAGTTATCTGGAGTGAATAAGGCCTAAGTTTTTTTCACTTGGTTGTTCTCCTTCCGGAAAACTATTGGAGCTAAAACCTGTAGGTTTGCATTTACAGTGTAAAAGGAACATCAGCCCCCAGGGTGCAGTTCTAATTCTCCTCTCTGTTTTGTTGGGTATTTTTTTTGGTTGGGTTTTTTGGGGTTGGGTGTTTTGTTTTGGTGGTGGGTTTTTTCTCTGGTTTGGCTCTGGGTTTTTTTGTTTGGTTTGTTTTTATTTTCACTCAGGAGAAGGTAAATTACAAGGTGAAGTTACCACATCATTTTTTGCAAAGGCAAGGTCCCTGTTCCCAGCCAGGCACGGCTGGTGACAGGCAGCTGGAGCAGAGCCATGGTGCTGTCTGTCCAGCTGATCCAACTGTACCTACTGTGCACATCTGCTGCTCAGATGGGAGCACAGGCTCAGCAAACCCAGCGTGCTCTTGGTGCCTCAGTCCCACAGCGCGGGTGTGAATTAGTGGCGCAGCACATGGACGGCAGAGCACACGCAGAAACCCCCAACAGGGATCCAGCCTGTCTCACTGGGGACAGGGAAAAGGATGGTCCCAGTTCTATCTGCATCCCTGACAGCAGATTGAAGTGTGTGAATGCTCTCTCTCTTACCTTCTTTTGATCAGTGCGGTGGTGGGTTTTCTCAGCCCTTCGGCAACAGATCAGTGTAACTAACTAAAAAAGCACATGGGAGGTATCTGCAAATCAAAGCTGGTATGTAGGACAAATATAAATTATAATGAAATTATATGTTACTATATAAATAGTAAGACCATGGTACCATGAAGCACTAGAAAGCTAAGCCCAAGAGGTTTTTTCTCTGGTTTAAATATTCAAAAAATATACATATGCACAACTTCTCAAAGGAAACTTATTCTGCTCAATTGCACCCATATCTCAGACCAGAAAAAGTCGATCATCTTCCAAAAATAATGATTCTTAGCTAATTTTACTATCTTTTCAGTAAGTTTTAGAAGCATGACAAAGCTAGACATGAAGGAAGACTAAACCAAAAGGGGTGGAAAGTTTGAAGAAATCTGTTCTGATTGCAGTCCTTCCTCAACCCTGGCCTTGCACATGTGCTGCCAGCAATGACAAATCTTCCTGTTCTTTTTTTATAATTGTTTTCCATCTCCTCTGTCCCTATTTGCATCTTGTAATATGCTGTATTGTAAAGGTGTTCCTTACTCTTTTTTTCTAGAACTGGGGCTAAACTTCCAACTAGACATTAAACTGAGATAAGGCAGAAGGCAGGCAGGCTGGCCAACACCAACTTTAACTCTACAACAATTCAAGGCTGATTTATATTTTGAACTGCCACTATATGGTTTACAAGGGGAAAAGCGTGAGCAAAGATCGAGATTCTCCTTCTATAAATTGTGGAAGGGTGAGGGGGAAATGACAGATCTCATTTAAAAACCTTATTGAAGTAGCCGTGTTGAATGATGGAGCCATTGCTTGCCTCTATGTCTTATTGTCACAATGTAAAGCCTTTTATAATTAGAAGAAACCACAGAAGTCAGAATAAAGTACAACAGATTCAGAAAGAGCTGGAAACTTAAGCAAGGGAAAAAAAACCCAAACCAAAAAACCCACAAAAAACCAAAAAACAAACAACAATAGACACAGGCTGGAGAAGATATTTTATTTATTTGTTACTAGTAGTTAAAATGATGTACAAAATGCTGGGAAGAAAAAACTCCAATTCTATTCAGTTACAAAATAATTAAAACTTCATTTTAAACCAAGTTTTGCTTTGTGAGACCGAGCATGAAAATACTGCAGCCTTAGGTTATATAGTCCATTGTTTTTAGAATAAAGCAGACATTTAAATACATATTGTGGTTGATATTAAATATCTCATATAACTGTAAGTTAGCAGAACTTTCTTACTCTCAGGCAATAACTAGCAATTCATAGAAGTTCTTTGTATAAAATTTTACATGGGTAAGGGGGATCTGCCTCGAGGGGAGTTTCATCATGATCTATGCACAGGCAGTTTTAGAACATAAAGATTTGGAACACTTTTATCAATTTTCCTTGAGAATTCTAGATGAAACTTAAAGGAGTCACTAATGTTTGAAGCTTTGCTTAACAGCTAAGGGGTTAGGGACATAGCAGTCTCTGTCAAAGAAAATGCAAATTTTACTGTCAATTTTACATGAAGAAAAAATCATTTGTAAGGTGTTCCCATTTCTTGAAGAGAAACCCAAGCTAGTACAAAATTTCCAGCAAGGACTGAGGTTGGCCCTTTCCCCTGGGGAAAAAAAAAAACAAACCATAAAAAAGTAATTTAAAGGAAAACATTCCCTGCCTATTATCAGTGAAAGAGAATTTGAATTAATAATAACATTAAATATCCATATCTTTCTGTTTAACTATTCACATTCCACACAGTGGAAACCTACCTCCTATAATTCCAGATTTTAAAACTGGATTTTAAAATCCATTAATCCATGTCAAACTGCTGAGTGAGAGTACACCAAATGAAATGCATTTTATTAATTCCAATAATCAAGTTGTAATCACTTAATTTTACAAACACAAACCTCACAGCAGTGGATTTTAGAGCAAAAATAGATGAGTTGTAGAGATGCAGGATATCACCAATAAATGTGTGATGCACTATATAACAGGTGGGCCAACTGATAAAATGAGGCCACATAGAACACATCTGTGACATGCTACTCATCATGTATCTTTCCCTTTGGGCGTGTTACTAAGGGCAGAATTGTCTTCCTTAACATTCTGTGGCAAGAAATGATGTCAAAATAATCACCTTGTGGCTGAGAGAGGCATCTGTGTGAGAGAGAACAGTTATACTGTTCTCTAGCATCTCTGGATGCTAGAGAATATTGCTGCTGAGCGGGGAAACTGAGTCCTGGGCTCTCAAAGACTCATCATACAGTAAATGTGGACCATCGAGTGCTCAGGATAGCAAGGGCAACATGTACGGATGGGCTGCCTCTGCTCCAATCCCTAGGACACACCTCATTAAACTAACTTTTTTGTAGGACCTTCTGTGCTCTTGCCAAACATTACAGCCCTGATCAATTTCAAACTCCTAAGCCTGAAGGAAAGAAAAGACAAGATAACCTCACAGGTGAGAGTCATCGAGCTGTTTAAAGTAGTGTGTCCCCTTTTATGTTTTTTTCCCCCCAAGTGAGAGGGGCAGTCAGCCCTAAGTTTTCAGGAAATTCTCTTTACTTACTCCAAATCCAGTTTAAATGCAAGTCTGTGGTAAAAGATATAAAAAGAGGATCATTGCTGGCAAAGTTCTGCATCTCTGTTTCAACAAACTGCATGCCTGTGGCAAAGCTAAAATAACAATAACAATGCAATGTTTACTAGTCATGAATGTCGTGTCTTTTGTCTCTTGTGTGGTTATTGCATTTGCAGTCACATGATGCTTGTTTTAATTTTTGCTCTGCTCTTTATGTACTAAATTACTGCCATTCTGTACTTCATCTTGGTTAGTAAGATTTTTGTGCTGTGGTTATGTATGTGTGTGAAAAAGAGGAGTTTGGATACACACAATGAAGTAGGCACACTCATTGCATGTATGTATAGATACCACTGCCTAAAAGATACTGCATATACATATATATGTAGATATGAAGAATAACTGATATCAGAAATACAACACATCAAATGGATCTAGTGGCATAAGAATGGATTTTTTTTGCTTTAGAGAGCCATCAGAATTCAGAAGTATATTTATAGCCTTGTATATAGTTTCTTTTTAATTTATGTAATATATGACTAGGTATATAAATTAAAGCAAAACGTAAACAGAAGACAATATCTCTTCCTCTGTGTTTTCCTATTTATGTATCTTTCCTTTTTCTACTCCCTTTTGTACTCTCCCTGTCTACTTGCTTTGACCTTTTGCTTTCTAAGTTGCTGTAGATCTGTTTCCCATCCACCTATATTGACTTTTCAGCACTCCCACATCCCCCCATTGTTCTCCAGACATGGCTTTTGGATTACAGCTATTTTTTTTAAGAAGTGTGTTACAAACTCCCAACACAGCTTCTATTTTCAGTGATGGCTGTGCTACATTTTAAATTGCTCTTTGTCTATTTCTTATATAAGAATAGATTCATGCTTTGAAATATATTGTCCTCTCACTTTGATGTTTCACGTAATACAGTAAAAGCAAATAGCACAAAGGTGAACATTCGCAAAAGCCACAGCTCCACTTTCCCAGCAAGCAGCAAAAATGTGAATATAAACATGAATTAGGAAACCTAGTTCATGACTATGGGTAATTAAGGGGTTTTTAATGTCTCATACCCCTATTCCTTTTTTTTTTTTTTTTGTAACGAGCATTCATGCACTTGCTCATCCATATCCATTTTCTCCCTTACATACACACACACATGCATGCCTTTTCCTTACATGAATTTTTTTCTTTCTTTTTGGGGGATTTTGCTTGTTTTAGGTAATTCACTAGGTCCCTTTCAGTTTTGCCCAGCCTGGAAGGTAGCCTAGTTCATGCCCCTCACTCTCACACTGGCAGTGATTGTGTACAGTCAAGAGTGCAATTGCTACTTTTTCTCAGTTTAGTCCAAGTCAATCGATATACACCGGCACTCCTTAACTCGGGTGATTCTTTTCTTCTTTCTTGGGGGCTGAAGCTCGGGGCAATTGAGTGTAACAGTCATGGTGGTGAATTTCTTGGGCTTGCAGAAGGAACAAGACTGGAAGGAGCCTTCTTCTTTACGGACATGCCTGGGGATATAGAAGGAATTGCACTGGCCATAGCAGAACCTGTTGATAATGGTACGGCTGTTGCAGCCTTCCTCGTGGATAGTTTGTTTGAGGGGCTGGGTTTTACACCAATCCCGCTTTAGGTACTTGCGCTCAGTGATGTGCAGTGCCTCCTGACTGGACTCCAGCACCTCCTCAGCAGGCATCGAGGTGCCTTTTCCTCGCTCTCGATGCCTGGAGCCTGACTGCTGCTGTGTCTGGATTTGCTCTGAATCATTGGGCTGATCCTTGACAGGAGGAGGGATAGCACCTTGAGATCCACGATTCCTCTTTCTCCCTTCGGCTGCTGGTAGCAGAAATCCCATCAGAAGGAACAAGGCGCTGATGGCATACAGTGTGCGGACCATCCTGCATGAAGGAAGTTGAGGAAATAAAGCACAGTTGTGGATTTCAGATATCAACAGAAGCCAGGTATGCAGAAAAATTTCAGTTCCATAAAAGAAATGTGTGCACACACACTTATAAAAAATAAGCATTCAAGCCTGTACCAGCTGGAAATCTGTTTCCAAATTACCAAGTGATAAAAGCTTTCCAATAGAGTAATTGAAAGTAAGCCCAAACAGAATTTTGTTTGTGTGTCCTCCATCTTTTTCCAGCTCTTTTCTCCATGTGCATTACCCTAGTTCTCATTCCCTTCTTATAGTGCACTGAATTATAGGAAGATTGCTCCTGACTTACGACGGTGGAAGAACAGATTTTACATTACACAACGATTCATTTACATGACACACCTATCTACAGTACCAGAGGGCTAAAGTCTTTGTCTCAGCAGACTAGTCTAGATTTGTGTTCCTTAATCAGACTCAGAAACTTTATACAGCTCCTTGTATAATGTACATGCAGTATATAATGTATATGCTGTATACACCTGTAGCCTGTTTTACAGCTTCCCAACCTCTGTCACACTGCACCTTTAAAGGGGTCCAATGTATCTGAGTGTAATGATACTTAAGCTGAGAGATGTGCAACAAGTCAGGCAACTAACACAGAAGAATATTTAGGTATAGGTTAAAAGAGATGCATCTTACCATTTCAAACTACATCTTCTCACACATTACTCTGAATCCTTGGTAGAAGTAATATAGATCCAAACACAGTACTAAGAATTTTTCAGATCTCTAAATTTTATTCATTTTACACAGAATGATGTTGTCAGAGGACAGAATTTTCTAAATGACATTAAAAATCATAGTTTGTGCACCCAAAAAAGACCACTTCAGGAAGTGCAATTGAGATGATCAGGTCCTTCAAAACTGTGTGGCTGCTCCAAACCTAATTATTGCATAGGAACAGCCTATCTCTCCTCCCTTATTCCACCATTTCTGCTGCTTCCCAAATCTCTGAGTTCTTGAGGCTGTTCAGTCAGCTTAAAACCAGCACGGAGAACTCATCAGCGTCACACTTCCCCCTTCCAGAAGCACCATGGTCTCCAAGTTTTTCTGAAGGGAGCTATGTGGTAGCAAGACCACATAGGAGAGGAGAGGATAAGTCTCTGAGGGACCCTCCCCATGGGAGCATGGAAGAAGGCACCAGAAATAAGCAACTAATTGCAAAAAATACTGTAAAAGACTAAAACTGTGAAGAGGCACAGGCACTAAAAAGGGAAAGGACCATGGAAAAAAAATGCTGAGGAAGTGATTGTTTTCTACCTGCTTGGAGTTCTGCAGTTGTATCCCTTATTTGACTTGCTTTATCAGTATGGATAAAAACAGTGTTTGAATTGAAGAGTCCTGCTTGTGTTACTACCCGAGAAACATGTGAAACCATGGGCACTGTCCTGCACGACTTCATCCGCTCTGCCTGAGACCACACAACTAGGCAGGAAAGCAGCCAAATGCCAGTGCTGTGAGGGCCACCTAGAGACTCAGCAGAGGCTCAGGGTAAGTACTATTTGCTGTAAAAGATAACAACTAATTTCCCAGTTATTAGGTCTTTCCAGTCACATGGAGGAAATAAATGTTACGCTGTTAAAACAGCCCTTCTCATCAAATGGATTGGGAGAGGAATTCCTGAAGTAAAAAAGTGTCATAGGGAGTTGCACTACATTCAAGGAGTTGCTTGTGGATCTAATATTTTTAGTGTTTGTCAGCAGATTGCTAGAGCACCTCGAGTTCCTGATATATCATAGATGTATGCATTCATTTCAGTAATCCATGAACCACCGTGCCCTATGTTTGGCAGAAGCTTCATGCTTCAAGGAAGGGGTGTAAGAATAACACAACTGCTGACTCCAACAGACAATTGTAAGGGTTGCTGTTGGAATCTAAATGAAATATGGTATGGAACATGCAATTTTAATAATTTTAACCTTAAAGCATTGACATAGACAAAAATAAGTTGAAAATTCTAATTAAGGAATAATGTAGCATAATTTCAAGTGTCAGCCTGGACTTCACATTTGCTGGTTTTCCTCATCTCTATTACAACCTGAGTATTATTTAAACATGTTTCATTTTAATTTTGTCTTAAAAATAAGTTTTCAAAGAATGGTTAACTATTGCTTATTCCCTCAAGACATCAGAATGATTCCTTCCAAAACTATTCTTATTTCTCTGGCAACGGTCTAGTCACCAGTATTTTAATATGCACTTTATTTACTCAACATGGTGCCAGAGTCTTAAAAGGAAAAAAAAAAAAAGAAAAAAAAAAAAAAAAGTGATTGCTTGAAGTTGAAAATAAATTGCTAGGTTGTAAGCAGTGCCAGAAAACTTCAGGTGTTTATTTTATTTAGTGTTCCACAACTTGGATGAGGTTCCTGCAACATGCACATTCCTGGGCTACTTTTATTTTTAAAACTGATTACCTCCACATTGTTTTCTTTCTTTTTTCCCCTCGTAGATGTGCAATCAATGACACAGCAAGTGTCAGAAATGAGGTGTACTCTGGGATAGGAATTTGGGGGAAATTTCATAGTAATATATACTATTGTAAGGTCTGTGTCCCAGATTCATGCAAATTTATTAAGCACATGCTTATCCCTAAGGAAATACAAGCATTTGTTTCAATGTAATCCTAAACTGGAAGGAAGGTAATTTTTCACTGGGTTGGTTTCCAACCTTAAAGGTGAAAGCTGCATTACATGCTCATAAAAGAAATTGTAACTCAAATGAAAATTAGCCACTCAGCAGAAACATTTGTTACGGTCACTTCCAAAACACAAACCTAAAAGTAATCCAGTAATTTAGGGAGAAATACAGGTTAAATACAGAAGGGGCTGTGTGAACTTCCAAGATCCCCACAGCAGCTAAGCAGGATCTCTTTTTAATAACTGATTAAAAAATATTTTAAAATTAAGATTTTAATTTTTAAAATGTAAAATACAAAGGAAAGTGAGGTGGCATGCCTCAGAAAGGAAAGCAGCCAAAATGCAGTATGGGCACCCTGCAGCGCCTCTGGTCCCAGGGCAATCAATGCTTTTGCTTATGAGAGAAGATGACACCTTTGCTTACATTAGGAAGTGGTTCATCTACCTATGAGTTAGGAGTTGTGAATGTTTCCTTAATGGGGTTTTTTTATTACTGAAAGAAGTAGAACACAGAAGAGGACAGTAGAAGTAACTAAAATCAGTGTTACCATACCCAAAGTTTTACTGAAGAGAAATCTCTCCTGAAGTGAATGCTTTTTCTCCTCATTACAGTCTGCATTACATAATTCTGCAGAAGTAATAACTCTGCAGCTGTGAGAATCAGGCTGTAAAAGCTTATATTCCACATTTCTGCAAAACTTTCATTACTTGATACTAACTGGCTGTTACACTGGCATAACCAGAAATCCTTTTGAGAATTCATTTGAGAATCCTTTGAACAAACAGATGACCATAACTAAAATGATCAATTCCCTCATTTCATTCAGATCCAAAGAGATATGATAGAACTAATATTTATTTTTTAGAAGTAACACAATACTCCAAAACTCTATTCTTTCCATATTTTACTGCTGAGTTCCACTTTTCATCATCTGTAAGCTCTTAGTCCTAAAGCCAAAAGAAGTTTTATTGCTGACTTCAAACAGGAGCAGAATTGGGCCTTAACATTCATATCACTTCATATGTGGTTTATCTAGAGCCTGAGATCTCATCATCTAAAACAGATTAAAAAATGTGTGGATTAATACTAGCAAGTATTGAGAGAGAAATGTAAATGCTTTCAGGTTTGCCATTTCATACAATTAAGCTGTAATTTTTCTCATTTATATATTTTCTGCTATGTATTAAGGATCTCCACATGTCAGTTCATAGACAGAATTTCCCTATGAGTTCATAAGTGGAGTCAGAAAGTTACTACTGACATTTTTAGCACAACTTGTTTAAAAGATCTGGATGGAAACCTGGTTGAAATATGCAGCAAAATTGTCACAGATCTTAACAGGCCTGTAACTTCATCTGTAAACCGCTTTTACTATGAAAATATTATGATGAGCCATGGACTCCTGTGCTTCACAGAAAACATGAAAAATAATCTGATGAAGAACTAAAAAAACCCAAAACCAATTATTTGGTGGACTTCAAATACAAGCTAAAGAAAGACAAAAAACACAATCCCTTTGACTACTGCGAAAATACAAGTGGTTTATGTCTCAAAGGATCAGAATAATTTTATGCCTCGCATATTACATCTGAATTACAGAAACACTCTTATGTAATGTTTTCATAGTTCCTAGATCTGTATATTTAAATATTAAAAAAAGAGCATGGTAAAGGCAGTTCCCAAAGAACTGTATTTTTTTCTGAAATCAAGACAGCAAAACTAACATCTGCGTTTCATAGAATTTGGATACATTTACATTTCAGAAAATTTCTTCTTGAGAGTCATAGAGCTGGGGGGTTTTGAGACATATAAGGAGTGTAGGCAGCCAATCTAAAACAAACAAACCAACCAACCAACCCTTGAAACCTTGAGAATTCCCCGTTTAAGAAACTATTTTTCAGCAGGACATTCTATGGGACTCCAGGGAAGCTGAACATCGTGGTGGGCATGGCTGGTACCAAACCCGTTTGCCTTGCCTGAAGACGCCCACGCAGCCTGACAGCTCCCAGCTTCCTAGAGCTAAACTCCCTCCAGACACATTTCCTCATGGAGCCCTAAAACAGCCGGAATACCTTTGCTCCTCTCTCTGCACTGCCGTGCGGGCTGAACAGTCTTCAGCAGAAGCTACTCATTTCTGGGTAGCATTGCCGAGAGAAAAAAAAATAAATGCTTTAGCACAGCTTGGCACTGAATGCTAAAGAAGAGCAGAGAGCTACGGTCATCGGTGCCTTTTATCACTTACACACAGACCCCGCGCACTCTGGTTGGCTATTCCCGGGCTTGCTGGGCTCAGAGGGTAACGGGGCAGGAGCAAAGCGCTTCTACAGCTCACGAGTCGCCGGGTTGGGCTCAGAGGCAGCTGACCCCAAAAATCGCCGCTCACAAAACGACTGACTAAACCCGGCGTCCTGTCAGCAGCAGGGAAAGCTAAACGAGCGCTGGTGCCCCAGAGCCCCCATCTATGCAGAAGGAGGTTTCCCCAGCGCTGGGTCTCGCTTGCCGTTCTTTCATCGAGAGGAGCCACGAGTGGGATAGCAGGAGCGAGGCCACAGCTGGTGGCCGGGAAGAGACGCTGTGGCTCAGCACAGCGGGCCGGGGGCCGCCCACCTTGGCAGCCCCGCACGTCCCCGGGCAGGAGCGCCCGCCGCACCGCCCAAGCCGCCGAGGTAAGACGGGGCTAGCGCCTGGCTGCGCCTCGGGGCTGTACTGAACAAAGTTG